>JAZGUH010001073.1:0-46412 GCA_037893225.1 Hippasteria phrygiana | reverse complement strand
GGGTGTTTGTTTGTTTGTTAGTTGTTTTTTTCCCCCAGGCTTCTCACAGCCGGGGAGGTAAAGGCTACGGTGAAGGGAAGCAGTTGTATTACTACCGAGGCGCGTCCATTGAAAAAAATACCGTTTATTTCAACTTACAATTTTCCTTTCGTTGTTTTCGTTGATTTCACCCATGTTTGTCGCTATCCCATTATTAATTAATGTTTAAGCCTTCTGGCGGGAAAATTCTGAAATGTGACACCCGGCAAGCGGAATCAGACATAAGTTCTAAATTGTGAAAAATGAGATTCCCATTCCATAATAAAATATATAATGTAAGCTTTGTGATAGTGACAAATTACAGTGTTAGACGAGATTTTGGTTTTCGAATAGAGCCGTAAACATTGAGAATGGAAAAAAATATACCTACCGGTAGTTTAACGATTTTTTTCTTCGGAAGTCTATACCGGTACGCTAGACTAAAATGTCAAATTGTACACATTTAATGGTCTCAACGCAAAATCAAACCAGGATTTTGATTTAAATATGCTTTAAACTACATTAATTTGACAAAAACATGAATCGTCATATTGTTTTGGACGATTTTCATATAAATTGCTGGACCCTCACTCTCCGTCCCTTGCGGACGCCACAAATAGCGCCCTCTATTGTTTATGTGCTCCGGCGTTGACAACCTGCATACATGTCGTACTTTATACCGCGGATCGATGAGTGCTTGCTCTTTTGAAGTTGAAAACGTAATTAATTTTTGTTTACATTTACGGACACTGACCCCCAAACACTGCCTCATTTTCTGCTTCATTTTCTGCTTAATTTTCTGCGTAATGTATGAACTGCTTGTGTTCAGAAGCTGGTCGAAAAAGTGGAGATACATGTACATGTACGACGGCACGGTAGGCCTACCGTTACCGGTAAATTTGTGAACTAAAGTCCATGCCGAGCGCAATCTGGAGTTTTGCGCAAATTTAAATTGTACTCCCTCCTGAGCTAATTTCCCTTTGAATGAAATCCATTCATAGGGATATGAACTCGGAAGGGGCGTACAATAAACTTGCGCGAAACTCCAGATTGCGCTCGACATCTAGTACAATGTATGGCGGACATGGCGGTTAATTTGGATGCTTTTTACATGTTTTATGAGGAACGTTACAACGGTAGGAAAGATTTTATTTTAATACCCCCACCAAATTTAAAGAGGGTCACAAACCAATCAATCTCGGAAAATAACCACCCATTCTTGTCCAGAACATGTCATAGTTCAAGAATTTTTTCATCAGATTTTGCGCTATATAATTACTAAATTACAGGCCTAATTAGTTATAAGCCTGGTTCATACTTCATCGAATGCGAATGCGAATGCGAATGCGAAGCGAATTTCATGACGTCAACAATTGAAGTTTCATTGTGACGTTCTCCGTTACCATAACGAATTCGCTTTGCATACGCATTCGCATGAAGTATGAGCCGGGCTTTAGGCCTAGGGTAAGTTCTGCCTAACTGTTTGATGTTCTTGGTCACTATACACACATCGTCACAGTTTTCACGAAGAGACAAATTC
Source organism: Hippasteria phrygiana (assembly GCA_037893225.1). Taxonomy (NCBI): domain Eukaryota; kingdom Metazoa; phylum Echinodermata; class Asteroidea; order Valvatida; family Goniasteridae; genus Hippasteria; species Hippasteria phrygiana. Next base: position 44,854 of record JAZGUH010001073.1, on the reverse strand, counting down.
CCTATATTTCCTTAGTACACTAAATTTGTCTCTTTACCGTGATGATGGTAGTGCACAAAATACACATCATTTCTATCTGACTCATTTTTCGGCGATTCATGGGTATTTTTTCTCATTCCAAAATGACTTTTTCAATCTAAAGCAGACTTCTCTTAATTCTATTGACATCGTATCATTGTTTTTTGTAATTTTGAACAGTTTATTTCGGTAGAAAATGCAATTTTCTTACGCGCTTTACGGCAGTTGCTATGCAAATGAACGCGGTTTTGCGTGTTTACTGTCCGTTGCGGTGATCGCCATCTTTATTTTCGCGTTGCGTTTTGTCGTCCCCATCGCCGCTTTACCCCAAAATTTCCCTCGAAACTAAAACCCTGCCCTTTATCTACCCAATACCTGTTGGTTTGTAATGTCGCTAACTAGTTTGGCAATTCCAATAACCTAAAAGTGGATTTTTGTTCCCTTAGGGAACAGGGCCCTACACTACACAATCGCCCATTTTTCTCACTCACAGAAATCTTGAACTAACAGGTTGTGCTATGTGTTTAGTACACTTGTTATCAAGGAGGGTTGGTTATTTTCTCAGATTATTCTGTTTGTGACCCTCTTTTGTTGGGGGGTATTAAAATATAATCTTTCCGTCTGAAGTTCTTTGACTTGATATTTTTTTTTACAGGGATGAACTGATGAGGAGTGACCTGGCCCCGAATGTACTGGGGCTACAATGGACAGTGAGAATCTCTTGGGCTGAAATCTGGTGACGGTATAGATTGATGTTGTATGCTTGGTACTTCGTACACTATGGTAAGTACAAAAGTGGTAGCAGTGGCATACCAAGGATATAGTCGGGGTTTGGAGTTGTTCAGTGTTCACCCCCATTTAAAAAAGAAATATATTTTCTGACAAACCACAGGGGAAACTGACTAGGAAAAAAAAAATAGTTCTGCTTCCGGTTACCCTACCTACCCTACCTACCCTCAGTGATGTAGTTGAGACCGTTCACAAGACCGTTCACAGGACCGTTCACAGGACCGTTCACAGGACCGTTCACAGGACCGTTCACAGGACCGTTCACAGGACCGTTCACAGGACCGTTCACAGGACCGTTCACAGGACCGTTCACAGGACCGTTCACAGGACCGTTCACAGGACCGTTCACAGGACCGTTCACAGGACCGTTCACAGGACCGTTCACAGGACCGTTCACAGGACCGTTCACAGGACCGTTCACAAGACCGTTCACAGGACCGTTCACAAGACCGTTCACAAGACCGTTCACAAGACCGTTCACAAGACCGTTCACAAGACCGTTCACAAGACCGTTCACAAGACCGTTCACAAGACCGTTCACAAGACCGTTCACAAGACCGTTCACAAGACCGCCTGGTCTTGTGAACGGTCTTGTGACCAGGCACAAGACCAGGCACAAGACCAGGCACAAGACCAGGCACAAGACCAGGCACAAGACCAGGCACAAGACCAGGCACAAGACCAGGCACAAGACCAGGCACAAGACCAGGCACAAGACCAGGCACAAGACCAGCTTGTTACAGGCACAAGTAATCGGCATAAACATGACAAAGGAATGCTTCTATTACAGTTCATTCGAATACATATTGTACAGTAGCTTGAGACTTGAATTGAGACACAAGGTCTTGTGATGGTCTTGTGTTGGTCTTGTGTTGGTCTTGCAGGGTCTTGTGATGGTCTCGACTACATCACTGCCTACCCTACATTTTTGTATTTTAATTGCCCGTCCCTAATTTTTTTTGGGGGGGCCCCCAGTTTTGACCGGGGGGGGGGGGGGGGGGGGGGGGGGGGGGGGGTGGGAAAGTAAAAAAACAACCATAAATACTGTAAACTACCTTTACTGTAAACCTTGACTGTACATCTAGACACCTACATACGTTCAGCACAAAAAGGTGCCCAAAAATGTATTTTCCCTACCTACCTACCCACCCTATTTTCAAGTGCCATGTAATCAGAAGCAGAACTATTTTTGGGGGGACCCTAGGTAATATGAATATGGGACCAATGGGTACCCCGTCTTGTCCCTATACCCTTAGATACACACTCCATACTATTGTTACCTAACACATCCCCCTGTATCTGAAAGGAATTCCTGAGATTCCGGGAACACATGTGACAATGACCAACACAAAAGAGGGGGTTCCCTCTGCCCCATATCTTGCTTCAAATGAATATGAATTACCTGGGGGAATTATTTGAGTGATCCCCACAATATCGCCTCCCAGGTTGTATTATAAAATTGGGCTTGATCCTTGGCTATATGGCATTATGGGTTTATACCCCCTGAACAAAGCCTATTTTGCGAGACCACCAACATAGGGCAAGATAGCTCAGTTGGTAGAGTGCCGGTGCGGTATTCCGGAGGTCGCAGGTTCAAATCTCACTCCTGCCAGTTTTCTTTGCATGTATTTGCCCATTGCACTGTACTTGTACAAACTGTGATTTTTTTCGAAAATGCAAAATATATGTTTAGGGAACACCGATGCCTTACTCTATTTTCAATTTCATTCCGGCATTTGTTTTGGTAACTTTGAATTTTTTTTTTTAGCAACTTTCACACTCCCCTGCCTGACTTTGCCAATGTAGAAATGCATCATGTATCAATTCTACCCTCCTATGCAAACATACATTCTGAGCCATGTTGTTGTACGGGTCAAAATCAGTCAAGGTGATTGTTTTTGACCCTCCTGCCATATAGTACAAAACCACATGTAATCGGATCATGTCTGTGTAAAAGTATAGCAGGGGAGGTGGAAGGAAATTTTTGACTGATTTTGACCTTTTAAATAGTAGGAGGGTCAATATGAAAAAGTCATGCTCAAGTGCTTACGATATCAGCTGTCACTAGATTCTTGTCACTGGCCAGACATTAGAGATAAAAAGATCGGACAAAATTGCCTCATTGGATGAGTAACACACGACCTTGTATACTACTCAAAAACATTAAAGGATCAGACATTTGCCTTTGAAAATTTCAGTCAGGTGTGTACTGAAGTTGATTTTACTCATTGTACACTGCAGCGCATGTCCATGCTTGGTTAAGCACCACAGAATGTAAGATGATGCAATTGCTCAGTCAGGTGTTTCAAAGTCAAATTGACTGGAGGGGTTAAAACAAATATAAAAAATTAAGTTTGATCCTTTAATGTTTTTGAGTATATAATGCATGGTGCTGCAGTATTAATAAGACTCTAAATATGCTTTTACCCAAATGGAATAGAATATGCAATATGGAACGAACAAATTATTACAATTCAAACCTCAGTTGCCAAGTTTGTTTACCGCTTTTTAAATGCTGAAACTACCTACCGCCGATTTTGAGTTTTCGAAATTTGTCACATCAGTTGTTTTGCAAAGGAATTTTGTACTTTTGTACTTAAGCTCATCTCCACTCTCATATTCCATCCCCCAACCCAACCCAACCCAACCCACCCAGTCATGTAAACGGGTGCAATCGTGGACCTCCCATTGTTCCTCTTTTGTTTATACTCTAACTTTTTCGGAAGGCCTCCCATTGGTTTTGTACACGATTTTCAATCGTGGACATTAGGTCAAACGTGGACCCTTTGTCTACGCTCGAATTCTTTTGTCCTAGGTCCACGATTGCCGGCATATACAAACTCAACCCAACCCAACCCAACCCAACCCAACCCAACCCAACCCAACCCCTTCAAACACCTCTATGTACATGTATTGTCCTATTGTTCATACTTTTTGGCAAGGACACTGGTTTTGTACAACCGGGGACCCTATTGTCCCCCATTAAATGCAACAATAAACCCAACCCAACCCAACCCCACCTCCCTACCACTACCGTGCACCCCAACTCAACTCGCCCCCTCCTTCTCACACCCCTACCACCCTAATCCCATTTACGCTTTTACAGCCATCTCCCTTCCTTCCTTCCTCTCCACTTTTCTGTATCAAGAGAAGAAGATTTGGGTAAAATTGACAAATGATTCAAGGGTGTGTTCTGTTCCCACAAAATGACACCCCTTTCCTCACCACCACCTCAAAATGGACTACCATCCTGGCGTAACCTTTAAATGTGCCCATGAATCATGCTGAATGATGACATTCCCTTTCGGGGTAAATGCACTTTAAAACCGTGATCAAATTTCCTTAGTTTAAGTGACTTTCAAGACTCAGTAATACTGGCGCTTGGAATGTCATACTTTTACGAGAGGTTTTAAAGACCTACTCTAGTATAACCAAAGTTTAATTCTCTAAAAAAAGATTAGTATCTTGATTATGAATTACAAGAAACTAAATTCGTGCTAAATATTGTCATTTTCTATCCATCATTATAAATCCGGTACGGTAACCCGGAGGTCGCAGGTTCGAATCCCGCTCCTGCTAGTTTCTTTGTTCACTTTTAAAAAATCATTATTAATTAACGGACGAGAGAAAGATGCTAATTAAATATACAAATTTCGCGCTTACTCCAAGTTCTCCCCCTGCTGCCGTCGGTGGCGCGCTGTTAGCCTTGACGTCATCGCGTGTAGTCATCCATACTAACAGTCATCAACTCAGATTTGGAATTGAAATAGTAGGCTTACATGATGGGATACAGAGACGAAGTTAATTCAACATGTATTCTGTGTAAATACCGCATACTCATGTATGAACTTGTACCAAGTGCAACGATCGGACTACACACCATGACGTCACGCGCAATAAATGCATAACGCATGACATGCAAATGGGGGACATGACGTACGCTTTTTCAGACGATAGGATTTTCAAAAGTGAGCCAATTTGCATTTGTTTTCCAAATTGAAAAGCACAATACAACATTTTTGTGTGTTTGCTCTCTATATTGACATATCTGTAGACTGAGACAATAATTTCAAATTTTTTCAAAGCGTTCTACTAGGTCTTTAACCCTAACCCTCCAGAGTATTTTGGCTAGAAACCCTGCCAGATGCATCAGATTGCATACTTTGTCACATTGACTTGTGTGCAGAGTGCAGCAAGGTCAAGCTGTCACCACAGATGCACTGTGCTGTGTCTGGCAGGGTTAGGGTTAAGTGCTTCACATTATATTATATCATTGCTCCTTTATACTGATACATAGGGTAAGAATCGGGAGGGAGGGTTGGTTGGTCGGTCGATTTTACCATCCATGAAAACATCAAAACAATACTACATGTCATGTAACTCGGAAGTTGGGAGGCAAAAAGTAAGCTTATTTAAAAGTGAGATGGCGAAATGCACGATTGTGCCGTCGTAGCTGTATTTAAAGACAACGATTTTAATGAAACTTGTGAAATTTTATGCGGGAAATAGCGGGATTTTAAAAATTCCTTTAAAAAAAAAAACAAACAAAAAACGTGACACGACTTTTGTGACTTTTAGGGTCGGTCGCGAAGGGCAACACAACTGGTTTTTTATTTTGTAGGCTTAGGCTTAATTCCTTGATCCATCTCCTTTGCATATAGTCGTATCCTAGAGGCCGTTTTGTGATTGGCTAGCGAGTTTCTGTGTAATCTGCTATGGGAGCTGCAAGACTGGTTCTCTGACTTTCTTTCTCTAAAAGAAATAAATCCTCCAATCCACGTTTTAGAAAAAAGAGTCATTGCCAATTGTTACGCTTAAAACAAAGGTCAATTTAAACCTGAAGGTCAATTTTGTTTGCACTTTTACTTGAAATGAACTATCGCCATAGAAGAATGAATAGATAAATAATTTGATTGATTAAATTTGTCTATAAAATTGTATTAATTTGTATTGTTTTTTGAAACTTTGAATGGATATATTTTCATAGCCATGCACAGAAAATTGTACACATTACGTACAAAACAATCTAGAGACAACGACAGCAGCAGACAAGACACGATGTACCTCCACAGGGGGAATGTTGTCCTTATAGCTTAGAGAGTGAGCTTACAGTCGGACATCGGATATTTTTCAGACATGGTGTATGTATATGGCAAATTAAGAGCTGATAATGGCAAAGTTGACATACATGTAAGTTGGAAATTTTGAAAATTGAGATTTCTATTCCATAATAGAAATATGTAATGTAAGCTTTATAATGGTGAATTTATTTTACTGTTATACGATATTTTGGTTTTCGAATAGAACCGTCAAATTCAGCATTGAGAACGGAAAATAATACTTAGTTTACACGATTTTTTTCGGAAGTACGCCAGACTAAATTGTCAAATTGTACACATGTAATGGTCTCAACACAAAAAGCAAAGCAGGTATTTTGAATGAAATATTGTATTTTGACAAGAACAGAAATCATGATTTTTTTTTGACGATTACTCAAAAATAGGTCGTACGACTTATGTTCGATTTCCCATGCGGACGCCGCATTTTTGTTTTTTCAGCCAGGGTAAAATGAAATCGTACGGGAATTTTGCTCAATTTTTGGGGGATTCTAGATGCTCTGTGGTGCAATCTGAGGCAATTCCTGGCCACTCTTTCAGGACTGTTTTAAGCAAATGTTTTTGAGATTATATAGGCAAAATTTAGTTCATTTGAAATTGTTTAGAATATACACACAAAAATACTCTTGCTCTTAAATTTATTGCGTAGTTGTAGCGTAGGGGCAGGATTCAAGGGTATTGCTAATTCCTAAAACATAGTGGGTGCTAGCGCTATTTCATGCCTAGCTTAGAGCACTGCTTGGAATGTGTTCCCAGGGATTAGATTCGTGCAATTCCGGTTTGACCACAGCTTATTTTGGGACAAATCCTAACCTTGGCTGTGTCTACCCAGACCACCAGTTGACTCACTGGCAGCCAATCTCTGTCCTCCCCACAAAAATATTCTGCCCAAATCCCCAACTTCCCATAATGTCCCGGCCAAGTTTATTACACCCTGGGATCATGGACATCCCTTCACAAAAGCTCACCTTGAAGTACAGAACACACCACACACAAGGAAGGGACTCCCCTCTAGTTAGTCACCCACCTGGCCTCTGATTGGCCAGGAGTAGTCTGCATGCAAATTAGTAGGAGGAGCTGAGGAAATTATGAACTCACAGATTGGTGCTGATAGAGATGCAAATGAAGGGGCGGGACTTTAGTTCCTGCAGTGAGTGTTGATTACTTGTATACACTGATTACATGATGCATTGCAATACTTCTCCTAAAAGCTATGCAACATTCATCAGGTAGATTTCGCCGTCCTATTTTTTTGGTTTTAATCCCGACTCGGAGGGGAGGAGTTTAAGTTTCTTACGTGTGGTTCTTACTCAGGAAGGAAATTTCTGTTAGTAACCTTCTGATACAGTCAGTGTTTTCTTTTTCATCGTTACGGATCCGTTCATAAAGGACACAACGTGAGTGCGTAGTCACCACATGTGAGTTTGCAAGTCACCGTGCTTTACGTGGAGGACCGAAGGGCTGGCTACGTTCTGTGGGAAATTCCGGCAAAGTTCCCTTTCTGTCTTGGAGTGTGTTTTGCGGCGTCTGCGTTACAATTGTTTTTTCTGTGTGAAGGGATGACTTTGACTTTTGTTCAGTCCTACGTTTTGGAACTCGGTGCAGATATACAGTAATCGAGAGGCATTTTACTTGAAAAGGAATTTAACTCCGACAGAAAGGTAGGCAAAGATTATTTTGGTTAATTTTTTGTTTCATTAGTTGTACTTGTAGACTACTTTGTTTTAGCAGGTAATGTGTAATAGCATACATGTATTTCTTGGTGCATCTGAATAGTTTAGCCCAATGTCTTGTCTGTGGTGCTACTTGACATCTTGTCCAGACGGGCAGGAAAAAACCCATTATTTGGACAAGCAGTTATTTTTGCTGTAAAAAAAATACAACTTTTTCCCCCTTACATGAATCTCTTAACCCTAACCCCTTGGGTAAGTTTACTAGAAAGTATCCTGAATCCGCCAAAATCCACCTATTTTGTCATGCACAAAAAGATGGTTTTGGTGACTGCTCAATAGGGAGGTATCCTGAATCCATCAAAATCCTGCAGTACTGCTAAGCTTACAATCCTCAATCCATCAAAAACCCCCAGTTTTCAATACGGAAGTAGCCTGAATCCGCCGAAATACATAGCACAAGGTAAATGTATCAGAATGCAAAATTTGTCTTAGACCGGACAGGTTTTTAAATAATGTTTCTAAGACCTCACCATCGGCTCCTTTTTCAGAGCCAACAATTCCATGGTGTACCTGCAACCAATTTTCCAGCTTACAGTGTAATTCATTTAACAATTATTTTGATGGCTACATGTACATGTATGTCAGGATTATTAAATTAGGAAATACGAGACTTTTTTGAAACTTGGTGATTTTTACAACTTAAAAATAGGGTAGGTACATGAATGCAGGGTTTTTATTTTTTGGCACTTTTGTTTGTGTGCTGATTATTATGTACAATGTATCTATGTGTAGTCAAGGTTTAAAGGTGGTATTTACAGCATTTACATTTCTTTGTTTGTTTACTTTTCCCCCGAAAAAACAAAAGAAATTAGGGTTGGGGGCCATTAATTAAATAGGGTAGGTAGTTTTTTTTGTTGGCCTTATGAAACTGCATAGCTCCACTTTCAAGAGATATGTTGTGCAAAGTGTATGACATCAGAATCACGAAAGTTACATAAATAAAAACAGAAGCTATAGTATACATCATTTGCTTTTGCTGTAATTTTTAGAAATATATGGATTTGGGGGTTAGTATTGGAAAACAGAGAGAAAATTCTGCTCTAGTAGTCTGGTTCCCTGACCCTACTTCAGACAAAACAGAGCAATTTATAGAGTCGGGGAATTATCAGGTCGGGGAACTACATTGTAGACTATTTCCAAGGATTGTCGGCCGACAATCCTTGGAAAACGATATAATTTTCCACTTTTCTTGAAAACGACAGCACACCAGGTGCCATGATTTCACAGGATACTTGAGACTGTTTACTTAAAGTCTAGTACGGTATTTCTTAATAATTCAGTAGTTTTGTTCTTTGATGATTGCAAATGTTGTATACTACCTGTGAAGGAATTTTGGGGAGTTTTTATAAAAAGTTTCAAAATGGCACTGTCGTAGCTATTTCACAGTTGCTGTTTCACAGTTGCTGTATGAATGTTTAACCTCTTGAAGACGGACGACGGCCATAACCACTGTTTAAAAAAAGACCACCTGGCCGGTTGTCCTCTGTATGCGCATTCCTGCGCAGACTCAATCCATTGTTTGCCTATTGTTTGTGTTACGTTTGGCTGCACAAGTCTTGGCATGCACTGTACCAGCAGCCATCACTGAACAGTCTTTGTCTTAGGCGCAAATGACATTTCCCGAATCGTGAGGCTTATTATTAAATGCCCGTGCTGGACACAGCGCTTGCCTGCACATGCACACCACGCACTACACATGCCACATATGCGCTGCATGCACGGCGGGCTGGCCGGCCGGCCGGCAGAAACGAACACCACTGGATTTACTATACTATACTCACGTGCTTGTGCGCGTCTACGGTCTACGTCACAAATCTCATTAGACTTCGACCTAGTACTCTATTGGAAACACTCATATCGCTCACGTATTAAACGCGTCACGAAAATTGACAAACAGCCAATTGAACCAAATAAGCTGCTTTGACTTGGCGAATCTGATTCTCGCATCGCACATGCAGGGAATTCCCTCACATGTGTAATACACTGCCGCGGTGCACTACCAATATACCAGCTTGGATTTTACTTTGTTTTTTACTTTGCACGTGTTCGCTGGTCGCAGGGATCGTCAGCTTCGTTGGTTCCGCACCGCATGTACCACTATTAGCGTGACAAAAGCTCATGATTACGGAAGCCAGCGCTGCGTTCCCAGTCACGCGAACGATGGCTAGCTTCGCGAAGAAATAATTTTTAGGATCGACAAGAGAGTGGTGGGCATTCGCGTCGTTCACGGGAGGGGATCGCATTTTTGTTTCGCGCGCTCGACGTGAGCTTAAAGCCAGCGGTGACAAGATGGCGGCGCCCTTTGTTTTCAAGGTCGGTAAACTGGTTAAACCGAGTCAAACTTGGTGTTTTTTTTTGGTTTTGGTTTAATCTAAAACCGCACAAGCTTAGCAGCCGCACAATTTTAAATGTGTTGTAAACCTTACCCCTTGGTGTTAGTTCTGCACTTTTTTTCCCATGAATTTGGCTGCTGGTGTTTGCTGTCTGTAGGCTTGTGCAAATTTATTTGCCGAGCCCCTTGGTAAACAATTTGAATAGACGTGCTTGGTTTGTAAAAGTAGTAGACATCTGATAACACCGTTGGTAAAAGTCGGATCCCGCACCTCGCCGGATCCTGCCCGTAACCAGAGTTGTAGTCGAGTCCCTGCAAGTCAGGAAAGAAAGGGCTTACAATTTTTTTGAGAAGCAAAAACTGCCTGTCCCAAAATGTTTTTTTTTAATATCTTTGTATTGGTTAGATGGACAATTGGTTATCAGAGCTGTAGTCGAGTCCCTGCAAGTCCTTTCACAAGTCCTATCACAAGTCCAGTCAGAAGTCCTTTCATAAAGCCAGTCACAAATAACTGGATGAACAATGACAAAGGAATGCATTTGTCAAAGCTCATTTGAATAGCTTGTGATTGGGATTAGGACTGGAGGGCTTGTGGTGGACTCGACTACATCCCTGCCTGTAACAAGTTGGGAATACATGAAAGACTAAACAGTGTTCATAGAAAAAAGCCCTCCCAATTTTCAGGATTCAGTGACTACTGGGCCTTTACACAAACATCCCAGAGCTGTAATACTCAAGTGAAAAAAAATGGATGGGCAGGGTATTCATGTACCAAGAAGACCACTAGCTAGTGATAATGCAGTTCAGACAGTGTTGTAACCAAGTCATTCTTTTCTCAAGTCAAGTCAAATTACAAGTCAAATTTTCCCAAGTCAATTTTGTTCAAGTCAAGTACCAAATCTCGAGTCAATTGTTTATAGTAAATAAAAATTCCAATGACAAAATGACAATGCATAGGCTAGCACGCATGCACTGTACAAAACCAACCTGGTGTGCCATTTCGACAATTCTCCATGCAGCTCGGCCAGCGCTACGGCCCTGCATACGTACTGGACACCCAGCTTGCTATATATGCGCTATAGGCTTGTTTTTTAACTGATACCTGTATGTTTGTGTTTATTTTAACAGAAGTGTTAATGTCAGCAAGTCAAATTTATTCAAGTCAAGTCGAGTCACAAGTCTTTCAAGACAAGTCAAATCCGAAGTCATTTTTTTTCCAAGTCAAGTCTCAAGTATAAAAATGGCGACTCGAGTCCGATTCAAGTCAAGTCAGCAAGTCAAGTCAACAAGACTGAGTTCAGAGACCCTGGAGCAAATTGGAGGATGTTCCAGTCGTTTTCTTTAGCCTGTGTCACAAAAAAGTGGAAGGCTTAATTTTGTTTGAGGTCGCTTTCGAATATCCGGTTTCCAAAATGGAAACTGAATGTTGAAAAATCCGGATTTACATCCCATCACGAGTATTTTCTCTACAAACATCGTGAGGCTTTCCCTGTAATTTGTAAACATTTTAAATGGATGATCCGGTCGGCTAGGTTGAAGGTCCGACCATATCAGACTTTTACCCACATCCTCTGAAACACGGATGAACCTTACACGCAGAGTTTCAATGGAAGTGTTTGCTTTCTGGCAAGACTTCCTGTGTTCAGTTTCCAAAATGGAATAGGCCTAACCGGTAGAATTTAACTCACTTCTCATTCCGGGAACTCGGCATAGAGTAATTTCCAGTGCTTGGCCCCTTGATCGTTTGTTTTTGTCTGCTCGTACATTAAGTCCTCGTTTGGTTTCCAAACATCAGCCTGTGTTTTACGCATGAGGTCTGTGATTTGTTAAAAAATGTACAGAAAAACGCCGGTACGGTATTCCGGAGGTCGCAGGTTCGAATCCCGGTTCTTTGTTCACTTTGAAAATGTATTCAAAATTTACCTAGTCAGTTTCCCTTGTGGATTGTTTGATGAATTGTAAGTTGAAAAGTCGTATCCTCATTGAGAGATCCCCACAATGTCGCTTCCCAGGTTGTATGGTCAAATTGGGTGTGATCCCTGGCTACACGGCATTCTGGGTTTATGACTTCTGACTAGAGCTCCCACCCGAACAAAGATACTGACAATTTGGGAGACCGCCAACAGGACAAGATAGCTCAGTTGGTAGAGGGCCGGTACGGTATTCCGGAGGTCGCAGGTTCGAATCCCGCTCCTGCCAGTTTCTCTGTTGAAAATGTTTACTTTGAAAAAGAAACTTACTAAAAATATTTTTTTTAGTATTTAATGTACACACATGTTGGCGTAATGCAAGGATATTTTTAGAGTCTGTTTTGAAGGTAATGGGGTTTTTGTACTGTACTGTCAAATACCTTCTCGATAAATTTCTGGATGTAAGTTATATGTACAGACTACTCTATCAGTATAAGCTAATAGAGTTCAAATTGTTCAGACTGAACATCCAAAATAAATAGTTTTGCGTGAAAAAGGGCTCCTGTTTTTTTTTCAAGGGGGGGGGGGGGGAGGAGATTCACCACCCCAATATTTTCAGAGTGCCCCCCCTTTCTTTCTTTAAAAAAGTAAAAAGATCGATCCACGGAATGTCATCTCCAATTAATTCCGCATCCTAATTACTCAGAAATACGGCAAATATATAAAAAATATATTATAATCATTGCATGCCACGTATTCTGACACGGCCTCATATGAAAAAACAGGCCCTCATGAAAAAACACGCCCTCTCTCGGTACGCAGTCACGCATAAAGCCAGTAGGTCAAGTCACTAATATTTCCTTTGCTGCGAAATGTAAATGCAGACAAACGTACGTACGTACGTGTATGTATATTACATATATATGTCCTCTCTCCCTTTTTGATCTGAAAAAAAAAATGTCTACCTCTCAGCGTGGATATATCAAGTGCCTGTCTACCCTCCCAATAAAAATGACCTTGCTATGCCTATGGTGCTACATGTATCAAGTCCCTGGTATTTAACACAAATGAGGTGTAAATATTTCAGCTCGTATTTTCTGGCGGAAAATTCATTTCCTGTTGTTTTCGCAAACATCAATTACCAACATGGTTTATTTCAGCCGTTAATGTCTCCCCAGACTACAGTCTCTTGTATAATGCATAAAAACCGGCCGAGTTAAATGGAAAAGCTAAATCAAAACGAGTTATTTTTCGAGGGGGCCATAAAGAAGGGGCTGAAGTTGGTCTCATGGGGGGAGTGCCTTTGGTGTAGGGACTTGTCAAGGTGATGGTCGTCGGGTCAAAACCAAACCGTTTTGGTCTTGATCAAGAACTCTAATAAACAAAAATAACTTTCTTTAAAGTGAACAAAGAAACTGGCAGGAGCGGGATTCGAACCTGCGACCTCCGGGTTACCGTACCGGTGCTCTACCAACTGAGCTATCTTACCCTATGTTGGCGGTATCTTTGTTCAGGTGGGCGCTAGTCAGAAGTCATAAACCCAGAATGCCGTATAGCCAGGGATCACACCCAATTTTACGATACAACCTGGGAAGCGACATTGTGGGGATCACTCAATGAGGATACGACTTCTAAACATATAATTCGTCAAACAATCCATAAGGGAAACTGACTAGGTAAATTTGAATACATTTTATAACCAACTTTTTACCAACTTATTTTAAAACAATATCCAACAGTGGGTATTTTCTGCTTGATTTTGTTCGTGTGAGCATTGATGCATCTGCTGCTCTCGCTGTTCGATTTTGTGGGGTTCAGCAGCCTTCACACTTTTCCGTTGTTGGATTCTGTTGGATTCTGTTGGATTCTATTGGTTGCTTGGAGTAAAACCTAAACGGATCTTTTCTTCTACAAAGGTTCCAATCTGACCGCTTTTGCTGTTTTGGGTTTCTAGAATGTCAGCTACGAATATCGTCACCAACACCACGAACTGACACTCTCTCTAGCGCGTGAGTGCCAGGGCGCGCGCATATTTTACAGAACAGTAATTTTCGTTTTCACGAACTGACACCCAAGTAGGGGAGCGCGCGCTAACCACATTTTCATTTTCACGAACTGAAACCATTCTTAATTTCACGAGTTTAGAGGTTTTCAGTTCAATGTTTCTGTAAACCCACAATTATACAGATGGAGTAGATTCGTGTCAAAGCTTTTATAGCGTTTTTCTTGGAATGGTATTTCCGCTACATGCTTGCGTGTCAATTCGTGAAAACGAAGTCTTCTCTAGCGAGTCAGTGCCCGATGTGCGCGCGCACACCTGGGTGTCAGTTCGTGAAACCGAAATTTACTCAGTACGCAGTTCCACGAACTGACACCCAGGTGCGCGTGAGTGTCAGTTCGTGAAAACGGTGAAGATATAATGAATATTCGAATATTCGATCGTCAACCGAATATTACTTAGAATATCTTTTTACCAGTTCGAATATTCGAAGAAAATGTATAATGCACATACAGATACAACTTTTATGCTACTTAGAAAGGTTGCGGCGCTTAGCAGATTCAAATGCCGCATTTTGTTGACGGTAACTTTTATTGACGGAGGTTTATTGTTCCCGTCCTTGAAACCCCCCCCGATACTTAGGCTATAAAATAATTGCCGCATAAACGCAGGCTGGAGTTTGGTTTCTTGTTATCAGAACATTATTCGTGCCCGTAATAATCTTGCGCATGCTTTGCGTGCAACTTTTTACCGTGGCATGTAGTTGCAGCTTACGCATGAAAACTTGATTGAATATTCGGTCAAACCCAGCTTCGAATAATCGAATACTAAATTATTCGAAAATGAACAGCCCTATTAACGATTGGCTGTAGGAAATTGTAAAAGATGTCTTTCTCTGCAAGATGAAAGATGATATTCATCTCCCTCCCTTGGAACTCCTCGAAATGTTTCCGTGGACAACTTGAATTTCTTATTACCCTTTGCCGAGGAGAAATTGGTTTGCCCCTCCAAGAATAGGCCTGCTGATGAGTAGTGTCAAAATTCCATAGTGTGAATTATGGATCGTATCTTCAGTGTGCTGTTTTAATCCACAAGTGTTGGGCCGGTGCTTCTGCTTGTCACTTATCTTTATTAGAGAGAGTACAGAAGCGTGTTGGTAATTTGGTTGGAGAAGAGTTGGGCTCATCCTTACAATCACTCTCTCACCGCCTCACCGGAGAGATCTGTTGCTACTCATAAGCCGCGTTCGCATTGGACACTATTGTCAAAAGTTACCGTGCGTGATTGTTAACATTCCACTGTGGTTATTCTTCCGTGCGTCCGCACTTGGACTACACTGGTCGCGGAAAGTCCTTGGCCACGTAAACATGGCAGTGGTCAAGATGCACGTTTTACATTTACAGTGGCTGTCCGCACTGGACTTTCAGCGACTTAAAACTGGCTACGTTAACTCTTCCGCTGCACGGTTGGCCCTGTAAAAGTTCCCGCTGCGGAGGGATAAACGGACAACCGACGATCGACACTTGACAATTTGGAAAGTTTACTGGCTGTCCGCACTGGACTTAATTTGGTAAAGTTGACAGCAGTCTCCCTACGTTTTACCAAAAATGTTCAATGCGGACACGGCTTCAGTCTGTTCTACAGATATTTTCATGGTAAATGTTCCACCGGCTTGTCCAGCTTGGTTCCTCCAGTTAGGGTGTTTGAGTTTGAAACTCGGCTTTCCGCCTGTTCCCACCAAACTCTAGCTGTACCTAGATGTAGAACGAAAAGCTATGCCAATAGCTTTTTCCCTCGTTCTGTATCTCTGTGGAATTCTTTGCCTGGTGCACGTTTCCCTTCATCTTACGATATTTCCTGCTTCAAGAGGAATATTAATTCCTACCTCTTGTATTTTTGAAAAAAAAGAAAAAAAGAAGCTTGTCTGAGTCCAAGTCTGATTTCCTTGAGAATTCCCCACATGTGCATCTCCCCTGTCCGGCCCCCACTATACCAGCAGCCGCAGTCCCAAACTGACCAGGCTTTATTATGACCAATGCCCCGGTGGTGGCCCAGTGAACTTTGAAAGCCCTGTGGACATTGTTTAACGAATGTAATTAATTAGATGAAATACAAGGTACATGTAGCAGGTCAAGTTATGACACTGCCAGCTCATGCCTCAGCGACAGCCTCACCGGACATCCAGAGGCAGCGTCTACTGTGTGCACCTGTTCAAGGGAATAACTAAAATGCAGTATTATGACTGTGATTGGTACAAACTGCACAAGTTTGAAAACAGCAGCTCTGGGTTATTCAATTCTTTTAACCCATTCTCGCCCGACGGGACTTCAAAGTCCCAACCCAATCTACAAAAAAAAAACAAAAAAATTTTTTTTTTTAAATTAAGAAAATTAATTTGGGCATGAAAGGGTTTAATGAAGCCCAGTGAGTGCAAGTTACCAAGCGGGACATTTACGATTGATGTAATAGTACAGCCGCGTTCGCATTGGACTAACTATTGTCAAGTTACCGTGCGTGATTGGTAACATTCCACTGAGGTCATTCTTCCTTGCGTCCGCATTTGGATTGCACGGCTCGCGGAAACTCCTTGGCCACGTAAACTTTGCAACGGAAAATGCATGCTGTACGTTACAGTGGTTGTCCGCACTGGACTTTTCAGCGACGTAAAACTGCCACGTAATTTTTCTGCTACATAGTTGGCCCTGTAAAAGTTCCCGCTGCGGACGATCGACACTTGACAATTTGGACAGTTTACTGGCTGTCCGCACTGGATTTAATTTGGTCAAGTTGACAACAGTCTCCGTCCGTTTTACCAAAAAAAGTCCAATGTGAACACAGCTTAATATGAGTATGTACATTGTATTTATAAGCAGGTGCGACTTTAGGTGCTTTTTCCAGGGTGGTGAGTTTTGAAAAAAAGAAAAAACTACATAGATGTAGGTCTTGGGGGGATATGTTAGGTAACAATAGTCTGGAGTGTGTATATGGTGTAGGGACAAGGGGGGGGGGGGGGGGTTACTTGCTGGGTATACAGAAATTGGTTTGGTATAAACTTGTGAATCAATTCAGAAATCTAAATTTCAATCTCTAAGTTCACTGTTCATAACTTCTTTGAAAATGTTGAATACCTTTTCATGACAGAAATCAAATTTGTATTTTCAATTTTCATTTTTTTAAAGAGTAGGATGGGAGGGAGGGTGGGGGACAAATCAAAATGTTGCTTGTTCATTGGATTTGAGGGATTTGCATTGAATTATTTTGGCAACCAAATTAGCTGGTCCAACGTTTCAAACTTGAGCAAAAGAACTCGCTTAAAGTAGTATACAACATTTGCAAACATCAAAAACCAAAACTACTGAATTATTATGAAATACATGTACCATACTAGACTGTAAGTCTCAAGTATCCTGTGAAATCATGGCACCTGGTGTCCTGTCGTTTTCAAGAAAAGTGGAAATTGATATCGTTTTCCCAACGATTGTCGGCTGACAATCATTGGAAATAGTCTAGTTCCCGACCTGGTAATTTACTGACTCTATAAATTGCTCCGTTTTTTTTATAAAGTAGAGTCGGGGAACAAGACTACCAGAACAGATTTTTTTTGTCTCTGTTTTCCTAGCATCTGTACACACAAAACTTTCAACAGGTCAGTGATAAAGTATTTGCTAGCACGCTATAAAATACTCACCCCCAAATACATTTATTTCTGAAAAATATAGCAAAAGTATAAAATGTTGTATACTTGTAGCAATCACAAGTAGCTGCTCTATTATTTAGGTGATTTGTGGCTCACAATAGCAAGACTAAAAGCCAGAAGGCCCGGGCTTGGCCAGGCTTTTTAATGGCCTGGCCCGACCAGACAGTGCTTCCTTAATTATTTTATGGGTGTGGAATTTGTCTTGTAAAAACGCCAGCTTGAAAACAAAGCCTATTAGCGACTAAAAAAAGAAAGCCGCTTCCTATATTTGACATGCTTTAGCTGTAATAGAAGTCAGAACTGCCACATTTATAAAGTTTGATGCAGTAATTGCAGTTCTGGGAATTCTCAAGAGTTTGGTTTAATATCAACAGAGGGAATGATAGCGGACTTCTTAGATTGTACTTTGTTGACTTTAAAGCCTGGAGCAGTTCAGACTGTACCTCGGGCAAAACATTGCTTGGGCCAATTTCTCAAGTTTAAAGACTAATTATTCCCTCGGCCCGCCTTTGGTCCTGGGCCATAGTTTTAATGAACGATATCCTTGCCCTTTTGCTCGGGCCGCTTGAAACAAAGAACAATTGCCTCCAGTCGTTGTATTGTTGTTATAACATTTTTCCAAGTACACGTTTCGGTAACCGAAAACTGTCCCTTTTGTAAAATATATATTATTCTTTTGATAAGGAAGTCCTTGTTTGATGTGAAATTTGGCCTGACAAATAAGAGACCCATGGGTGCTTGTTTTGGGGGACGGCAACAAGCTGATATATTTCAAATTTGTTGAGGGCATTTTTTGAAGTAGAGCGTGGCCTCTCGTTGGAAGGAAAATTGGGGGGTTTTATACAGGGAGAAGTTCCGGCTGAAGACCGAATCTCAAAGTGGACTTTGCGCCTGTTTTTTAAAGAGGTGACAAATTAATTTCAAACTGGTTAGGTTTGGGAAATTGGTTGTGAAGTGAAACATGCGTCAATTGGAAATTTGGAGTGAAAGTCAATCGGATTTTTTGATTTTTCCCAGCTGTGTGCAGTTATCGCTTCCCAAATATGACACGCAAGCCAAGAAGTGTGCAAATTATTAAATTTAATTCACGAGTGACTGTTTCATTGAATGTCTTCCCCCAGTATCCTAATTCTAACACCCGGCCGTAACTTTGTGACTCAAAGTCTAAGTCTAACTTTCTGAATTCCAAACTGCCAAGCGTGTTCCGGAGTACTGTATATTACGCAGAGGCGTGGGTCCGTGCGTTTTAGTCAGCTTTGTCATTTATCAGCAACAGATGGCATTCAGATGCGGGAGATTGAAATTTAGCAGAGACTCATAGGGTAATCCAGTTTCTGTCGGGCCATGTACGCGTAGGTTGCTCGAATACATATCATTTTAAGTTATAGCGGGCACAGAGCCATCCTCAAAAATGGACTTTATCCCCTTGTGTCTGGCTGTTATTGATGGGGTGCTGGTGTGCCAAGAACGGGCTGTGCAGCCAATTATAAGCGCAAACAGTCGGCACCACAGTGAATGGAGTGGTCCTATTCATCACACTTGGAGCCCCCCCCCCCTTTCCTGTGAATGATTGAAAGCTTTGTTTGAAAATGCTCCATCTATTGATTACACTCCAGGGCATAATTTTGACAAGAAAATGTGCATAGCAGTTATTGCTACGCAATATTAATATTGCATAGCAGTTTGCTATACATGCATAGCAGTTTTGTCCGGAGTTGCACATGTGCATAATAAAGAAACAGAATTTTGTCTCACAGCCATTTACTGGTATAAAGCTTTCAAGAGAGGGCACTGTCCACCGTATGACTAGCCTTTAGTCAAGGCGCGCGTGGCAATTCTGGTCGATCACATGCATTATTATATAAAAAGGAAAAAAACGTTTCTTTAACGATTTTTTATTTTTTGGGGGCAATAAAATGGTGTTTGTGGAATTTTTTTCTTCTAACTGGTGTGGAGTTCTTGACTTTTTTTTTCAGCGTAAATAAGTTCGAATTATGACTAATTCACAGCACCCTTTGTTGGTAAGGTCCATTTTGCAGTACCCGGTTGAAGCATGCTCATGCTCACTCTCGCTCAAGCGCAAACCACAAAATGGGGCCGAGGTTGCTGCTTGTAGCGAGCATTTTTGAAAGAGGTTTGGATTCTCGTTGTTGGCTGTGTACGTAACTTTAAACCCTCAACGTAGCCTTTCAAACACGCAGCATCGGACTACTGCTAATATCGTACCGGTAATTGCAGGCATCAATTTCCCACTTCAGAGCAGAAGTTGCGAGCCGAAACTGCACATTTTTTAACGGAACATGGTTGTTGTTTTGGGCAACATTTTAAGATCTGACTACTTCATTAAAGCAAGTTTGATGTGTCGCAGTTTAATGCGATCCATTTTGGAAAATGCATCGCAAACGGTGCGTTAATGCGTCGCAAACTGCGATGCGATAACCAGGAAAATTATGCCCTGCACTCCCATTCAAGAATAATATAGTTGAAACAAGAATAGATTGAGTACGCACAGGAATGCACATACACGTGTACACAACAACCGGCCAACCTATGACCGTCGTCTATATTCAAAAGGTTAACATTTGGCAAATAACACCTTCGTATCCCTGTACGTCATAACTTTGTACAAATTAATGCATTTTTACAATAAGTAAAATAAACATTTCCGAGATTACATTTTTGGGATTGACTTTCCTCAGCGGGTACCCGTGCAATATTTTTCAATCGGGTACCTGATTCCCGTAAGCCTACTACCCGAAAATGCACACTCCTACTTTTCGCACTGGACTTAGCAACTCAGTTTTACTGGGCAGAGGTTTCTGTTAATAAAAATAATCTCTGGACTCTGGGAAAGTATTAACTGAGAGCATAAATTTCTTGGGGTGTTCACGTTGGACTTGAAATGTGTTCAAAGTATTATCTCGGTGAGTTTTTAACCCAAAGAACTCCAGTCCGAACACGGTATGTGTCAGATTTTGGAGTGACCTATGTCAACAGTGCACTGCCTTGTCTGGCGCTGATATTTCAAAATCCCTCATCATGAGATGATCATCCACTTCCCTTGTTGGGTCGCCCGCAGAATGGCTCATCCATCCCGCGTTAACAGATCGGTAACAGAGGACAAGATAACTGTATATGACTAAGGTGGTTTCTTTTATGGCCGGCCAGCCAGACTGTGAGACCCAAATTTGTTGGGTAAGCGGTGATTTATCTGACCCCAAATGTGTTGGGTAAGCGGTGATTTATCTGACCCCAAATTTGTTGGGTAAGCGGTGATTTTTCTGACCCGGGCCCCTTCTGTTTTTGTCAGGAATGGCTAGTGAGCTTCCTACTGGGGAGATCGATCCATGCAGGCTCATCACAGCTATAATTCCCCAGACTGTGCTATCGTGATAAACGTCTGGCCTCGGTATTTGCAATCTGTGAGGCAGGGCAGTGCTGTTGTAAGTTCTGGGTAGCCCCAAGGGGTACCAGTAGGCCGGGTGTGCATTGGAACCGGGTACCCGAGTACCCGACCGTTCATGTCGGGAACCGGTTCCAGATTATGGAATCGAGTACCCGTACAACTTTACATTATCGCACAGTTAATTCCCAGACAATGACAAAATAAAGGTTCTGAATGTTAGTTGTCGGGAATTTTCATAACTAAAACTGGACTATGTGGGAAAACAGCACAGATTTCTAGTTTATGACGCTCACGAAAGTTGACAATAAAGGGAATTTACTGGTCCTGGTTTTTGCAGTCTGGGTATGGATAAGAGCCTCGACGAGACATAATAGCATGCCCTCAATCCACAATAAATACAACTGTATAAAGCTTCCGGACAAGTCTTTTGTGATGATGCCGGTGCATGCGCATGCCGGCGCACACGCAAAGGTGGAGAGGTGATCATGTTTACTGGACAGGCATGACTGGAGATTTTCAGAATTTTGTCTGAATTCAGAGAAAGATGTTATTACAACTTCCGGGATTGGAAGTTTTGGGTTGTTTTTCTTTAACGGGTACCCAGGTACCCGTATTTTTTGCAATTGGGCACCCGGTTCTTTTACTACCCGTAAACTTATGCACACCCCTAGGTACCAGACAAGAGGCCCGCATCTGAATTTAGTTTCTGATATTGGTTTGTGTTTGGTGGGCTCTACTTCCCCCCTGATTTTTTTGAGGGGGGTC
The DNA here is from genome assembly GCA_037893225.1 of Hippasteria phrygiana. Taxonomy (NCBI): domain Eukaryota; kingdom Metazoa; phylum Echinodermata; class Asteroidea; order Valvatida; family Goniasteridae; genus Hippasteria; species Hippasteria phrygiana. The sequence goes on along the minus strand of JAZGUH010001073.1, from coordinate 23,088 downwards.
AGGTTGGCCTTGTGGTACCTCCCTGCCTTCCACCGCTGTGACATGGGTTCGAATCCCACCAGGGCCGACATGTGGATTGGGTTTTCAGTCCTTTCAGGCCTACATGTCGTTGCAGGGCAAAAGGGTGGTGATTCTCTCGGATGACTTTAGACCCTCCAAACTTTTATTTAATTTATACAAAAAAAATCATTTAGAGAACATTATTGTATCTATGATTTGGCAGTAGACCTTATTAAAGCAATATACCATTGTTTCAGAAAAGGGTCATGATTTTTGAAATGTTGGGGAAGGCTGGCTTGCATATATATCGGCTTGATCTCGAGCCAGCTCTGTTGATTTTGCTGCATGCCTGTCCATTCGTGTACCCCTTGAGGTTAGCCCAGTTGCAGGGCAAAAGGGTAAGCGAAATCTCTCAGAACTTCAGGCTTTCCGCAAACATTGTTTCTGTATCCATGATTTGGCACATACCATTGCTTCAGAGAAGGTATCGACCTTCCAAATTGTATAAAGGCTGGCTTATACATGTACATGTAGTAAGGTTGTGTCAGGCGTAATCTCAATCCAACCCCAATGATTTTGATTCTCCTTGAGAGTGGCCTAGTTGTCGGGCAAAAGGGAGGTGATGGTCTCTCAGGTGACTCAAGGAGACCCCCGGATTGAGGGCACCCCCCAAGCTAGGGTCCTCCAGACGGAAATTCAAGAACCAAATTCTTGATTGTAGTACACATGGGGTCTTTTTTGTCCATTTTGATGGCATTTCAAGTTAGTTAAAAAAATAAAAAATAACACGGTGAGAAGGGCGAAACTGTTCTGTGTGGCCTAGATGGAGGGCGAAAGTGTGGTACATACCAGTCATGTAGTCCAGACCATCACAAGGCACAAGACCATTCACAAGACCAGCTTGTTACAGGCACAAGTAACAGGCATAAACCATGACAAAGGAATACTTTTATTACAGTTCATTTGAATAGCTTGAGACTTGAATTAAGACTGAAGGTCTAGTGATGGTCTTGTGTTGATCTTGCAAGGTCTTGCAGGGTCTTGTGATGGTCTCGACTACATGACTGGTACTTATGTCTGGGTCTGTTGAAGACTATTCTCTATTTAGATCTGGGCTCAGGAAAACTGTCAGGGTGGTAGGGTTGGCAATTCAAAATGTCGCCTACCCTACCACCTCTGATTGTAACCCATTACCTGGAGTGGCTTTTAGCTTTGTATTGGGCGATTTTAATAGAAACAAAACATTTTCTTAGAAGATACAGGGTTAATGGGAATAATTGAAAACCTTAGTTGTTCATCATCTTGGACAAAACTCCTGGGACACCTCGACAGTCGATCACCCCCTCCCTCCCCCCACACTCAATGTTGATATCCATTGTTAGCGAATGTTGTGCCAATAACGTGTTTCTGTGCACAAGTTTCCTCAGTCGTAGACTTTTGACCACACCGAGCCAACATTGGTTGGGGGTGCCGGGGTGTGTCCCATCAAGTTTTGTCCAGGATTGGTGCACCTATTCGCCATGAGCCAAATATACATTCATGCACATGTACATAGAGGCACCATTTTTGCACCACCACCCACTTCACACCCCCACCAATGTACTTGGTACTTGGAACAACCTTCATTATAACAACATTTTATTTGTGGAAACAAAAAATGATGGGAGATAATTTGCATTACTCTGTTTCTGGGGTAAACCATCACAATCAACACTTGTCCATGCCACTGACGATGCTCACTCAACCTCACTTCAGCTACTTCGGTACAAAATTCTCAAATCCATTCACATCAGGCCAAACATCTCTCCAGGTCCAAGAAAAATAGCCATTTTTAATGTAAATTAAAGGGAGCCTATGTACACTGCCTGTGTGCATGTGTATGTACATGTCATACACAAAACAGGGGAGTTTGATGAGTAAAGAAAAACTTGAATGCCCTGCTGTGGACAAAGCGATTGCTTAGCGGTGTCAGAGGACTGGGGGGTGCGGTGGGATTTCTTTGGCAAATATTTGTCGGCCGCACTTCAGAATTGTGTCAGGGGATGTGAGTTGGTCTTACCAACTGTGGAAGTTACCTGCCTGGGTCTATCGGTCTGAAATTTGGGATAATTTCTTTGGTATCTATTGAAGATTTATATCCTCTATTTAGATCTGGACTCGGGCAAACCGTAAGGGTGGTGGGGCTGGCAACCTTAAACTACTTTCATTTGCACACCATATGAGTTGTTTTCATGGAACAAACTTTGCACATGTTTTCCGTTTCAATCAACTCTTGAAGGTGAAATCTTTGGTTAAAAATATAATCTTTCAGCAAGCAGTCGGCTGCTTTTTTTTGCTTGAGTTGTTCATGCTTGACTGAGCAAAGAATGTGGTACAGGGGGAAGATAAACCAATAAACAATGTGGTCCAGTGTCCAACAAGAACAGAAATGAAACATTTAAATGGAGGAAAAAACTTGAATGCGGGCTTGTAAATCCTGAAGGTTATGCGGTGGATTGGTGAACACAAGAAAGAGTCACAAGGAGTCAAATCCGGTGACCTGGCCGGCCATTCCACAGGATGATTCAGAGCAATTACTCTGTCCCCATTTCACTCATTTGACCCTAACTGTCCCAAAAGGGTTTTCATATACCATTTTCCAAACAATGGTGCTCAGTGATGCATGACTGGAGGAATGCAATCAAGGTATTACTGGAAAGCATTTTGCTCCTAATTTATGGTAACACATGATTAATAGCCATAAAATGCATATCTTTGTCACATTAACCCTTATTGTCAGAATTACCTTTTTTCCTGGGACACCCTGTATAGTCCATCCACTAGCTCCTTGCTCGGAGAGTTCCTTGCTTTTCCTAACTTAATTATGTACTCTGAATGCTCACGATGAACATTGAAGTCCGGCCTTGGAACTTCTAATTGCCCAATGGAAATTTATGACTTCCTTCCTTCTCTTTTGTTATTGCTGCCATCCAGTGGGACCTGGTCACATTGCAGTCTCTAGGAAGTTTTTGTCGCCTCACACAGTGTATGAAGAGGTATATGTGCTGTGGAGTCGGTTGGGATTGTACCGTAACCAAATGAGGAATGTTGATTTTTATTTTTAAGGGGATTTAAGCTTGTCTGTCGTGTCCAGTGTTAAATCCACTTGTCTGATTGTCCAGTGGACAGGCAAAAATGATTTTTTGACAGCTGGCTTTTGCTTGTACTTTTTGTAACTAAATCATTGTAAAAATTCTTTTCTTTTTTTTAAAATATAAATGGGCACCAATTCCAGTGAAGGGCCTCATTGAGCAGAAATTGGCTGGGAATGGACAGGCAATTTGTAATCTTTGCTTGGACTGGACCGGCGGGTTTTAAACTGTTTTGGCACACCCTGGGTAAAACAAATGTAATAAACAGTATTCCAGAGGGTCTCAGGTTCGAGTCACTGATTGACTACTTAGAAGAGTGCCAGACTGGTAGAGCAATGGAATGACAGTCACCAGAGGTTCAGGTGCAATATTTTGTTGACTACTTAATAGAATATCAGTGATGGGGCTGATAGCTCGGTTGGTAGAGCACTAAAATGGTAGTCCAGAAGTCTCAGGTTCAAGTCTTTGTTGACTACTTAGGAGAATACCAATGATAGGGCTGGATAGCTCAGTTGGTAGAGCACTGGAATGGTAGTCCAGAGGTCTCAGGTTCGAGACCCCGGTTGACTACTTAGGAGAATGCCAGTGATAGCCCTAGCTGGATAGCTCAGTTGGTAGAGCACTGGAATGGTAATCCAGAAGTCTCAGGTTCGAGACGCCGGTTGACTACTTAGGAGAATCCTAGCCCTAGCTGGATAGCTCAGTTGGTAGAACACTAGAATGGTAATCCAGAAGTCTCAGGTTCGAGACGCCGGTTGACTATATAGGAGAATCCTAGCCCTAGCTGGATAGCTCAGTTGGTAGAACACTAGAATGGTAATCCAGAAGTCTCAGGTTCGAGACCCCGGTTGACTATATAGGAGAATCCTAGCCCTAGCTGGATAGCTCAGTTGGTAGAACACTAGAATGGTAATCCAGAAGTCTCAGGTTCGAGACCCCGGTTGACTATATAGGAGAATTCCAGTGATACATGTACATGTAGCCCAAGCTAGATAACCCTTGCCGGATAGCTCAGTTGGTAGAGCACTGGAACACTAGCCTTTAGATCTTGGGTTCAAGAAGTCCCGGTACGGACAAATAACTTCTTTGAGCATATATTAAAATCCTTCTCTTAATATTCAACATTTCTGTCCTGCAGGCTACAAGAAATCAAAATCCACATCGGTCCTGTATAAACACAATCACCGGTCCCGACATATCCCACAATGCCTTGTGGTCTGGCATGGCTCCCTATCTCCTCATCGGTCTCCTCCTTGGGAACAATCTTAGTAACGTAAGTAACCATTTTTTTTTTTTTCTGTAACAATATTAGGGCATTCTCTCTATGCATTAAGATCCCGGTGCTAAATTTTGGCCTTTCGGTATTAAGTTGTTGTCGCATCGTCTCAACAATGGCATTTCTACATTAGGCGCAAAGTAGATGTATGTTGCGTGTCTGAAACCTCGACAAACACCCAAGTCATAATTTGTTCTCCGGATGTCTGCTGGGAGTGGTATCGCAGCATGAATTGTTTTTTTGCTTTGAGGACCCTCAGAACATGGCCGGAATCGATCGATAGATGTAGCGAAAAAAACGCTCCCGCAGTGCCTCATATCTTCTCGATGACAAAGTATCCCGCCGCGGCGCTGCGCATCAGGAATTCTTTGGCCCATCAAACGCACCCCTATTAGTTCCTGGTAATCTCCATCCCCTTGTACCGCACCGCAGGAAGTGGTGGTAATATAAAGGCCCACTCTCCCCATTGAAATTGTTTTTGATCCTCTTCAGCTAAATTAACAGAATTGATATTAACCCCTTAGCATGAAATTTCGTCCTTGCTAAAGCCAGGATTACCAACCAAATTTTCATGTGATGTATGTTGCTCGTGACTGGTACTCAGCTGTTGTTTTTACTAAGCAAAACATTTGTTTTTTTTCCAAGCAAATATTTGTGCATAGTAAGCTCCGTAAAATTGGCTCCTGTTTCGGACGGGGTCTGTTTTACCTCAAATGCAGGGGGAACACTACACGCCCTTTTTACTGGCAGGGGATAATTGGTTGATCCCCATTGTACCGAGGTATCAACCTGTGTCTCGTTAGTACAAGATTGGCCATAATATGCCCTCGGACCGATCGACCGTAAAAAAATAAAATTCATCGTCTCTGTCACAAAAAGTGTTTGTATTTGATGTACCTTCTTTACTTTATCCGTATTTTCATGTAAAAAATTAAACCAGGGGGTTCGACCAACGTTTAGGCCTAAACACACCGGGTGAGCGTTAAGACGACTTTAATCCGTCTCGCTCATCAAAGCTCCATTATATAAATATCGAATCAGCAAAAACTTCATCCTACATGTATCTCTCGATGTTTACAACAACCGAGAGAGAAAAGCAACCAACTTGCTTCTTCTTTGAATCGGTCACATGACGGGCATGGGCTTACATGTACATGTACTTTATTTTCAACCTCGTTTCCAATAGTACTAGATGAGGCAAAAAACACTCCTTTCACACCTAGTCTGATGGTCACCTTTAATTCCCCGAGTCCCTGTCAGTCATTTTTTGACTACTCTGACAGGCACGCTTTAAAGGAGTACACCTCTCGACCTGTACATTGGTGAGATACATGCCCATTTGTGTGGCATTTCTGTCTTGTGTGATATGTAATCTGAGTAATTAATTGGTACATGTAGGTCTGAACACGTTTATATTCATGAAAATTGTATTTCACAGTTAACAGGAAATGGACATTGTTTTTCATAAGATGGAATTTGCATCGGGGTGATGTAAATTCAATGTTGGGTTTTGCCCTTCATCACCGACGTATTTTATAAACATTGTATACTCAGTGTGGTCCCGAGAGATTACATGTATTTTACATGAGAAAATGTTACTGAGACCGTGGTAGAAGTAACCGAGCTGTCAGTATAATGACTCATGAGGGTGCTTTGCGTGACCTTTCTACATTGACTTGATTGACCCACAGCGCACGCGCCTTTTCATTCTTTTGGCCGATGTGTACACGTTGACGTCCTTCATTATCATCTGGGAATGATGCACTGGTAGCACCAATCAAACTTCCAACTTTATCAATAATAATATCTGCCATGATTGCGACCAAAAGAGGAACAATGTACTGGAATTTGGAAACTTATGCCACATATGCGCCGCACCGCGGTAAAACAATGCAAAGCGCATGCGTGGTGTTCCTGTGTATCATGACCTCGCGCTCGGGCCGCATGTACGCTTTTACCGACTCGCACTGTCCGCATTGGACTTATCGTCTCGGGAAAAGTTACATTGTACCTGGTCAGTTTTCCCGGGCAGCAGTTGCCCAGTAGAAGTAACCGCTGGACTCGGGGGAAAAGTAACTGAGAGGAAAACATCCTAGGCTGTCTGCACTGGACTTAAAATGGGAAAAGTACCCATCGTCTCGGTAAGCTTTACCAAAAAAGTCCTGTGCGGACAGGGATTTACTCCTGGTCAATCCTAAAAAAGTAGCGTGGTCATTTAAGTTGACCCTGGTCATAAAAATTCACTCTGTTCGGAATTTCCAATGCACTTACCCACTCCCATTGTCGGACTCTTTGACGTTAATATTTCTAGACAGCATCCTCGCCCAACCATTAGTCAGTCGAAATGGCCAGATATTTTTTCAATTTCCGATTGATCTTGATCAGGGGCCTTTGTACGTTGACAGACGAGGCCAGTTGGTCTTTTGCGGGACCGGTTCACCCTCTCCCCACCTGCTTGCTGGTGAATTATGAGAACAAATATTTGCCTGGGTCGAGAGTCCCGAAATCATCTGGTTAATTTTGGCAGTAGTCTTGAAAGCTATAAAGACTGGCCTGTTCAAGGGGTTGATTAATTTGTGGTTGCTGAAAAGTGCCAAGTGCTCATTGGCAAAAAGGGGCTTGCCCTGTAGGGTAATGGGTTATGGGATAGCTGGGGAGGTCCTTGGGCAAAGCATCATGGGATAGCCATCAGTCGAGTCCATCACAAGTCCATCACAAGTCCCTGCAAGTCCATCACAAGTCCATCACAAGTCCCTGCAAGTCCCTGCAAGTCCCTGCAAGTCCCTGCAAGTCCCTGCAAGTCCCTGCAAGTCCCTGCAAGTCCCTGCAAGTCCATCACAAACCCTCCAGTCCTAATTCCAATCACAAGCTATTCGAATGAGCTTTGACAAAGGCATTCCTTTGTCATTGTTCATCCAGTTACTTGTGACTGGCTTTATGAAAGGACTTCTGACTGGACTTGCGAAAGGACTTGTGAAAGGACTTGCAGGGACTCGACTACAACCCCGATAGCCATATCAGTAACAGGACATCCGTCGTCATTGTTATTTCTGGTAATTTGTAAAAACTGCCCCCTTTTCCAGTTTGCGACAGGTCAATTAATTTGGACGTTCTAATCTCATCATGACTACGAGAAGGTTATACCCTCAAGCAAAGCATGATGAGATAGCCATTCATGGGCCTTTAGTAATTACGCAGATGTCTGCAAAACGGTCAGTATTCGGTTGATTGACATGTATCAATTTTGCCCCGAATTTTACAGAAATACAACAGCCTCCTGATTTTCGTGACAGTTTTTCTTAATTGAGGTTGTACGCGTAAGCTGGATATTTAAGACGGAAAGCCTGCCCCCTGGCAGTGCATGATGGGATTGCCACATTTGCCCTCTGTCAGATGAATAATTAAACTTGAAGCTTGACCCCAAAACAACAGCTCATCAGAACTTGGTTGGGTGATTGATTGAAACAAAAGTGGCATTATTGACAACCTGTAAATAAAAAGAAAAAAGCTTCTTTCCTGGACATTTGCTGTGACTGGATTTGCTTGTTGAATATTACCAGACCCTTAGGCAAATAAGTACATGTTATAGCCATATTGCAGGCTGGGATAGTCATCTGAAATTTCAGGGGAGAACTGTTCATAATACGTTTGAGGGATGGGGCTCATGGCTCCACTTTTTCAGCCTAACTTGTAAAGATTTTGGTGGGAAATTTTACATTTGAGCAAAGTTTGGTTTAAACCCATCGGTGCTGCACACTTTAGAGATTCGCACGTGCCTGCACAATTCACTTTATAGAACAGAGATATTTTCTCTTTTGCCCTGTCCCGACGTAATACATGAAGCACTGTATACTCGGTGCTTTCCGAGAGCCTGTGTGAAAAAAATTCACAGGCTTTACTCGGGCGGGATTCGAACCCACAACTTCCTGCTTACTAGTGCAGACGTCTTGACCACCGAGCTTGCCGGGGTCAGGGACAGGGCAAAAGAGAAAAAAAATCTCTTTTCTAATTTACATCATCCCCGACGCAAACATTCCAGCTTCTGGCTCACTTTATAGAGGTGAAGCATTTCCTATCAGTTCTCATCAGTTGAAACGGAATTCCTAAACTATCCGGAATGGAAAACTGAAATGGAAGTTCATTTCCCCCATACACGGATGACTGCATTTGCATTGTTGTGTCACTTTACTCCTGCAGAAAGCATCAATAAAGGAACAGAAACAGAAAGGAAAAGAAAAAAAAATGCTTTGCAAACTTCAGGGTGTTAGCCACAAATGCCACAGTTAAGGCTGATTGTGATTGGTGCCCAGCTGAAATTTACTGAGCGGATAAATTTCCCAAGCATTATTTTTTGCAGATCTGCACAGACTTCCAAGTATTCCTACTTTTCCTACTTTTTCCTGATTTTTTTGTTTACCTTGCTCCTACTTTTCCTGCTTTTTTTCTTGGAATATCCTATTTGTTCCTACTTTTCCAACTTTTTCCAGATTTTTTTTTTTTACCTTGCTCCTACTTTTCCTACTTTTTTTCTTGGAATTTTCTATTTTTTCCTACTTTTCCTACTTTTTCCTGATTTTTTTTTTTTACCTTGCTCCTACTTTTCCTATTTTTTTGTTGAATTTCCTATTTTTCCTACTTGTTTGCACCACAACTCCGAAAAATGAAATCCCATTGGTTATTTTTCATAACAGTGTTACACACTGTCCTATGAAAATCACACAATGAAGTGCTTGGGTGCAGGATGAAGCACAATTATGGCGAGTACAGAACATGCCAAATGAGGCTTGTGATGCTTTGGACATGGGTGAGTATCAACAAAAACTACTCCTGAAAGCCAGCAAAAGTCCTACTTTTATCCTGATTTTGTCCGCCAAATTCCTACTTTTGTCCTGATTCTTTTTAGATTTTGATCCTGCTATTCTACTTTTTCACCTGGGTCTGCGTGAAAGCCTCCTTGTATGAAACATATACCCGGGGTAAATTTCAGTATGCCTGGCACCAAAAATGTTGCTTAGTGAGAAAAAAAATTAAATAAATAAATACAGGCCAAAACCTCATGTGATTTTCATGCAAAGCAAACAACAGCTGAATATCAGTCACATCACATGGAAATCTGGTTGGGAATCCTGTTTTTACTGGTCGGAGAAATCTTTTCATGCTAAGCAAATTTTTGTGATGAGCAGCGCCTCAAAACTGACCCCTGATTTGAAAACAAAACACAGGAATGATAAATCGATGGATAAGTTACTACACAAACTACAGCCAATCTAAAGAAATTTGCTGAATGTCTGGGGGCCATCTTTTGGCGTCAGTGGTTGTCGGAAAAACAGAAACTGACATTCAAAGCCACACACAAACGGGTATAAAGTAACCATGTAATGTTTTGGGCTGTCGGACCAGCTGTGCGGATCTTGATTTTTTAACAATTCAGTTTCTTTAAATCTTTAATTAAACTTGATCTGCTCTGGTGCAAAAGGGATGGCCTGGGGTGAGGTCACATGAAATGTGTACAAAGCACACGGTAGGTTTACAGTGCAGAGTGCCCCTCAGCTAGTGAGGAAAAACAATTGCAATTTTGCACAAGAATGTAATTTTTTTTGCTGCGTCGCATCGCAGACGGGGCTCTATAAGCGCTTAGCGTTGTTCTTCTTGTTCTTCTTCTTGCGTTGTTTTTCTTCTTTTTGTTGTGCCAAATTTGTTTTCGTGACACGGCTCAACAGAAGAGGGCGCTACAACATTTACTATGCTTTACTGATTCATAGGTGGACGACGTGGCTCCTGCAAGAATTCGTGCTCGTTTATTTAAAAAGGAATTTTCAAAATCTCACCTTTTCCCCCGCACAAAATGAAAAAAAAAATTTAAATCATTGTTTTTACAGCTGTACGGCGACACAATCGTGCTTTTCGCCATCTCACTTTTAACCCCATGAGTACGGTATTTTACGGGAGACGTCGGGGTGCCGCGGCGGCTCTGGCAGCCAAGCGAAACGGCCACAATGTGTTTGTGCAGTCAAGCGTAACATATACACAATAATCCAACAATGGATTAAAACTGCACAAACAGCGGCCAAAGGGCATCATCCGGCCTGGTGGCACTGTTTTTTTTGCGCCATATTTGCGTCATCCGTACGCAAGGGGTTAAATAAGCTTACTTTTTGCCTCTCGCCTTTAGAGTTACACGACATGTCTCAAGAGATTAGGCCAAAAAAGGAGTGTTTTTTGGCTTAATCTCTTAAGTGAAGAAATCGCTGTGATTGCCCTAACAGCATATAATGCCGTGCCAATCCTAAAGCTGTGTTCCTTTGTATCCTTGGTGATGTCGTCAGACTTTTAATGAATTCTTGAGGCAACATGTGCCATTCAATCTATCACCCATTCACTGATGACAATGCCCTCCCAAGTTCATGTACAAATCCCCCCCCCCCCCCATGTGTGTGAGTTTTGACAGCTACAGTGACTGAAGTATTTGTGTTTACTCAAGTCTGGGCTCAGCACACAAGTAAATGTTCTCGTGTTTCAGTCTTGAATTCCCAGGTTGGTAGAGTGAGTGAATAAATGGGAAATTCACCAAGTTCCACAGGTTTAGTTGTTCATACTGTACGTGTGCCTTTTTAAAGGTAGTGTACATATGTACTTGATTGGTCATTGTTGCAATTTTCAGAAATGGGCGGATTTGGGGTCAGTATTTTAGAGGAAATATCGTTCCACTGACCTGTTCTAAGTTTTGCGTTGTTGGATGGGGAGAAAAAACGAGAGAAAAACGGCGCTCGTTTTCAACCGTAGGGCGGATGATAGCCTTTAGTCAAGGCGCGCGTGGCTATCTGGGCGCGTGACGCACCTCGCATATGCCGTCATGTCCGGGGCGCGCCACTCGTCCGGGTAGCCACGCGTCCGGGTAGCCACGCGCACCTTGACTAAAGGCTACAGGGCAGTTTTGCCAACGATTGCCGGCCGGAAATCGTTGGAAAACGATATAAATTTCCACTTTTCTTGACAACGACAGCACACCTGGCGCCATCATTTCACAGGATGATTGGGACTACTATTAACTTACAGTCTAGTAAGGTATTTTGAAATAATTCAGTAAAAAAGAAATTGGAGGATTACCAATCGTGTACACTACCCTTAACCCTAACCCTGCCAGACACAGCACAGTGCATCTGTGGTGACAGCTTGACCTTAATTGCTGCACTCTGCACACAAGTCAATGTGACAAAGTATGCAATCTGATGCGTCTGGCAGGGTTTCTAGCCAAAATACCCTGGAGGGTTAGGGTTAAGGCAGTTTGTAGTATGAGCTGCTCCTATGGGTTAATGCACCTTATTCTCAAATCATGGGTACTCGACTGCATTAGCAACACGTATCTAAGACATCTTTAAAAATGAATCATCTTGCCCATACCAGTCGCCTTTTTAAAAAAACTTTATTTAAGTCATCTTGAAAAAGAAAAAAAAATCTTGATTACTTCAGGAAATGACTTGATGAGATAATCAATTGCATTAGCATCTACATGTAAATAAGCGGCGTGAACTCCAACGAAGACATCCCGAGTACCGCCCAGTTTAGTGCAAATGCGTTTTTAATTGAATCTGCAAGAGTAAACCAGTCCTGGACACGCGACACCCAGTTACATGTAACGTTTGCATCAGTGTCTTGACTCCACATTGAACATGGCACCCTAGCCTGGAGACATGACCTCCAGATTTATTTCTGGAAACCACAAACTGTTGGTATAGATTTCTTACCATAGGTCTACCTGTAAAAGACTGGGTAGGCTCGGATAGCTGGATATTGAAAGGAAGAAATAGCTTCAGTACCAAAAAAACAAAAAATACTTTTACAATGGAAGACTTTTGCGACACTGGTGGCAGCAGACATACCGGTCCCCTTTCCAAACATTCGTGCGTAGTTTTAAGCATGCGCACGACTGGTGACCAATGCAAAAGGATCGGTATGTACATGTACATGTACATGTGGGCATTTCCACACTAATGGGGTACAACTTTTACTGCAAATTTGGGATATGAGAGGGGGACACTGGGAGGGTACAACAAAGCAAGAAATTTTGTTCAGTTGTTTCCTGTACATTTCTGAGGCAGCAATGATCATGTGTACACAAAATATAGAGTACTTTCTCTATACTTTAGAAATTACAGGGGTCGTTGTAAATAATTACGTAGGACAGAATTTTTGCTACAAATTGATAGGACACTAATTATCATGTGCTTGAATTTACCCAAATGTCATCTCATTTTATATCCATTCAAGATTGCTAACAGCCAAAAAAAATAGAATGTCCTTGGTCTTTAAGACATTTACATGTAACGTACGTAACATGGACATACATTTTGTGACAAAGTTCTGTCCATGTTACATACGTAATATTCTGAACATAATACCCTGTGACGTCTGAAATATACAGTAGATTGTTGTGGTTTTTACAGGTCACAATGCTGTAGGGATAGGAATGAAAAGGCACAATATTTGGTCAATACAATATTGTAATTATTACTTTCTTATCAGTATTCACAAACTTTCTGTCCATGTTACATACGTAGCATTCTGAGCATACATATCTTGTCAAATTTGCCTGGCAAGTCTTAAATTCTTGGTGAGCACAATCCTCACCAATGGGGTGAGAATGTACAAGGGGAAAAGAGGACAAACAACTGGATATTATTATCCTGCTTCATTTGCCAATCCCATGTCACACTTTTGCACCCCTTTACTGTGGAAAGACCCATGTAGATGTATCCCGCTCCCCTCCACGGCCCCCCTTACAAGGATGTTTCTTGACGCAAATAGGGGGGGGTGAAACATTTCTGTGGAGGCTGTCCTTCCGTGCCGTGGCAAATTTTTTAATGGCAATTTAATTTTTGTTTTCATTCAGGCTAAATGAAATTTAAAAAAATAATTTAGCTCGGTTAAGGAGCTAATAGCCGTGAGTTGAGAGGTGGACGGGAAAGAAAGGGTGTTGCAAAAAAAGCTTTATCCCTTCCCTGTCCACTGCCTCTTCCCCTTAATCCTTCCCCCTCCCCCAGCTCAATCCTCCCCCCCAGCTCAATCCTTCCCCCTCCTCCATTCTTCCCCCTCCCTCGAACAGTGCTACCCAGATGCTTAACATTTTAAACAACATTGCTAAAAATAAACATCGCACCAACGAATGTGGCAAACATATCAGCAGCATTCCTAAAAATAAAATTAAAAATGAAACGTTAGCAACATTTTGGCACCTCTGACACAATCTAAATTGCCGAATGGGGCAGTTGAACACCTAAACACACCGTAAGACACCCGCGTGGACCATTAAAAGCCCCGGAGTGGATCTTAAAAGTCAGCGTCCTGAAGGCTTGCTCGGGCTGCGGCAATAAAGTGACCGCCCTTCAAATGTTCATTAAAGTTTTGGAGGCTGTTTTATCGCACACCTCGAGGTGTCGCTGGTGCCGTTTTATTGTTAGTTGAAAGGGGAAGCGGCAGTCAAATTATTTTTAGTATAATTCTGTTTTCCGAAAATAGGAGCCCCTAGCGACAGGGTTGCAGACAGATAAAAGAAGGCATGATAAGTGTTAAATACCAAGAAAATTAATATTTTTTTATTATTATAAAAATATGGTGAAACAATGCAAAAACGCATGCGTGGTGTCCCTGTGTAGCATGACCTCGCGCTCGGGCCGGATGTATGCTTTTCTGAGCCGCTTTTACCGACTCGCACTGTCCGCACTGGACTTATCGTCTCGGGAAAAGTCAGTTTTCCTGGGCAGCAGTTGCCCAGTAGAAGTAACCGCTGTACTCGGGGGAAAAGTAACTGAGAGGAAAACATCCTACATGTAGGCTGTCCGCAGTGGACTTAAAATGGGAAAAGTACCCATCGTCTCGGTAAGCTTTACCAAAAAAAAGTCCAGTGTGGACAGGGCTTTAGGCAACACTTGCTTTTTCTAGTCCTACAATCTGCCACCTTTACAGTCCTCCAATCTCCCTTTTTTTATTGGAGAAACATCGGTGTAGTTTTATGACGATCAGAAGGGCAAAAGGATTACACTATACTGTATGCACCTTCACAGTGTTCCTGCTGCTGATACTGAGGTAGCCTAAATTTGATTGGCAGTAACGGATACCGCAGACCTGAAGGGTAATTTGGAACAAACAAGCTCAAAATTTTTTGGGGCCCTGAGGCGTCAGGAAGTAATGAAAAGGATAATCACTTTTCTTTTTGGAGCGGGGATTTTCTGGTAATGAAAAGGTGTCACTATTGATGAATGGCTTTGCAAGATGTTACACAAGTTGTTTTGATAGAGGCATGGTGTGGCTATTAATAGGTCACAGGCTGGGATACCCCTCCCCCCCCCCCAAATTGGGCACCTCCTTTTGTCCTATTGTTCATACTTTAACTTTTTGGCAAGGGCCCTCATTGGTTTTGTACACAATTTTCAAGCAGTGACCTTTCTCAACCGAGGACCCTATTGTCCTCTATTGTTAAAGGTCTCTTATTTAATGCAAAAACAAACTCAACCCAACCCAACCCAACCCAACCCAACCCAACCCAACCCAACCCAACCCAACCCAACCAAGTGTGTAAATACCTGCAATCGTGGACGTCCCATTGTTCCTCTTTTGTTTGTACTCTGACTTTTTCGGAAGGCCTCCCATATGTTTTGTACACGATTTTCAATCGTGGACGTTCGGTCAAACGTGGACCCTTTGTCTATGACCTAACCCTTTTGTCCCTAGTCCACGATTGCCAGTATACTCAACCCAACCCAACCCAACCCACACAGTCATGTAAACAGGTGCAATCGTGGACCTCCCATTGTTCCTCTTTTGTTTATACTCTGACTTTTTCGGAAGGCCTCCCATTGGTTTTGTACACGATTTTCAATCGTGGACGTTAGGTCAAACGTGGACCCCTTTGTCTACGCTCGAATTCTTTTGTCCTAGGTCCACGATTGCCGGCATATACAAACTCAACCCAACCCAACCCGACCCAACCCGACCCAACCCGACCCAACCCGACCCAACCCAACCCAACCCAACCCAACCCAACCCACACAAGTGTATAAACACCTTCAATCGGGGACCTCCTATTGTCCTATTGTTCATACCACCCACACCACCCACCCACCCACCCACCCTCCCTATCCAAAACCTTATGCTTTTGGCGAAATGCCCTGTGACACAACGTCTTGCAGCCCTAACTCTTTCGGTCTCACTTAACCCCTTGACCCCGGATTTCATATGGGGGGCGCCGGGGCGCCATGCCGGCTTGTGCATCCAAGCAAAATGGAAACAAGAGGCTTGTGCAGCCAAGCATAACGTACACAATACCCCAATAATGGATTGAAAATGCAGAAATTGGCGTGTATAGACCTCAACCGGCCAGGTGGCAATTTGCAATATGCACGTATTTGTGTCAACCATACATGTACGCAAGGGGTTAAAAAGGATTTGATTGACTTTTATGGACAGTCTTGGCATTTCCGAGCCCTCTGATGAGTCAGCCTGTGTTCCTGTCTTGATGGTCATCGGGGGAACCCTTGGATAAACTTGTCACCATTTCTCAATAGTTTGGACTTCCATTGCAATTGGCAGTGTCCTCCTTAAAAACGTTATCAGTAACAGACATCTTAACAATTATGGGATTGAATGTCAACCCCCCCCCCCCCCCCCCCCATGCTAGCTGTTTTTTTGTCGAGGCACCATCGCCAAAATTGTATTTGATAGGCCCTTCTGAAAAGAACCGGGGAACTCAGCGGGTGGGTGGAGGAGGGGGGTGGGCGGGTGGCGTTTGGCTGTATATAAGAAGTTGGCTGCTATATTTTGCCTTTTTTGAAAATAGAAATTTTCTGCAAAAATAATCACGGTGCGAACTGAAAGTTCAGCTCTTCTTTTGAGTCTTGAACTCGTAGTGGACGTTAGTTCACTTTTTCAGTTTTGACATTGGACTCGGTTGGACTCGACTACAACACTGTACAGAACATGGCATTTGCAAGTTAACCTTACGAATTTCTCTTATCAGGGAACTCATTTTCATTTCACAAAATGGGAAAAAAATTTCCAACAGTGGGGAAACATTTTCACACCTTTTCTCAAAAGTGGAAAAATAATTTGTTCCCCCTTGTTGGCAGGTGGGAAAGTTGTATGCGAAATGCAAATATGAAAGTGACTGCGAATTCTTTCCACAAAATTTCCCATTCCCATTCAGTGTTAAAGGTAGTATACAAGTGCACGATTAGCAATCCTCCAATTTTCTTTTTTACTGAATTATTACAAAATACCTTACTAGACTGTAAGTTAATAGCAGGCTCAATCATCCTGTGAAATGATGGCACCAGGTGTGCTGTCGTTTTCAGGAAAAGTGGAAATTTATATCGTTTTCCAACGATTGCTCAGCCGAACAATCGTTGGAAAACTGCCCTCTATTGACCGATTGTAGTTAATCCGTGTTGTCTAAAATGGGTTAACAATCCAAAAACAGGTGCACGTGTAGTGTACCGAAGCGATGCATTGTAACCAGTGCATGCAGTGGATTTTGGACGTTCCGCTCGGCCCTCGGGATAGGGAAAATGGTATGTGAACAATTGAAAACAATCCCATTTACAAAAATTGGGCTTATTTTATAAGAGGGCGCTATAACAAATGCCGCCCGACGGTTGAAAATGAATGCCGTTTTTCTCTCGTTTTCTTTGCCATCCAAGAATGCAAAACTTTGAACAGGTCAGTGGAACGATATTTCCTATAAAATACTAACCCCCAAATCCGCCCATTTCTGAAAATTGCAACAATGACCAATCAGGTACACTAACTTTAACTTTCAATTGCAGTGTACCGTAGCTTTTGCAAATGTATGTCTGCAAGTCCGATACCAAGTAGAGACCATTGTTGGCAGGGCATGGTACTACACTGTACCCCATTTTAGAGCACGTACATGTACATGTATTTGTCATGAACATTATTTTGTTCCAATTGAACCAAAGGTCGTGATATTTAAAACCGGTATCCTGCTCAGGTCACAGTCCCTCACATGCATGAAGGATTAAACCAATATACCGGCTATCAGGTAACAATTCATCACACGTTGTGACGATTAAACCCAAAATAACCCAATCTCCAACATCTATTAATGCCGTATGAAATGCTCCAGGTTATCAGTAATATTCCCCCTCCCCTCCGAAGATAATGCTCGGTGACTCCACGGATGAGTGATGCCGAGGGGCTGCTGAACCCAGACGGTGGTTCGGCGCACTAGGTCATGTGGCCCAAATTCCCCAGGATGTTTTTTTGAAGGCGCCTTAATTGTTTTTTCTTCTCTGTAAGCTCCATTCCAAATGAGCTTTTCCAGGTGATGTTCCTGTCCCACAGAGCTTCTTAATGCATTGTGTAGGATGTGGAGGACTAGTGTGCAGTTTAATTGGAAGTTAATTGGGATACACCCTTACTTGCCCCAAAGGAACTTGGATCAAGAGCATATTCATAGGTTGTTTCAGGGCCTTTGTTTTGCTAGACTTGCAGACAAGTCGTTAGACAGTCTTGTTTTGTCCGCAGGCACCGTCAAAAATCGACGTCATAGGACGAACTCCCCTTTCGTGCCAAGTGCTAGACACAAGAGGGGAGTTCGTCCTATAACGTCAAATTGTTTGCTGTCCGCAGCGACGAATTTTAGACAAATGGCACCAGTGGGCTGTGCTGCGCTAGAGGGGACTTGATAAAAAATAGCTCTCAAAAGTCACTTTTTTTGTATTTCATGGAAGAAATAATTTGCTGTGTGATTTTACAATACGCAATCTACATAAAAACGAAAAATTACGCAGACTTCTCTCACCACTGAACTTCCTCTTTAAGATCTTCTGAAGATCAAAGCACAGACAAAATCATTTTAGGATGGAAGAGGAAAGCTTAAGGAAAGACTGAAATAGGAACTTTAAAAACTGGAATTAGGTTTTGGGTTTTCAAAAATCCGAACAGCAGACTCTGCCCACCGTCACAGGTCCATCGTCAAAAAGTTAGCCCGGAAGACACCCTGTACCAATCTCCTTCCACCACCCAGAACTCCACCCAATCCAAGGGCGGGTCCAGAACACAATTTATTGGGGGGGCGATTTATTTTATTTTTTTCTGGAAAAGGGGTAAAAAAAAGTGCAAAAATCACAGATAAAATGAAGGGTTTTTGCTTTCTTTTACTTTGTTTTATTTTGTATGTGGGTGTACCCAGTGGCTGCCTTTTTGCAAAGTCAGTTTAAAGAAATATTTAAAAATGTGTTTTGTTAGGGGGTGCCCATGGCCCCCTTATAGGCCCGCCCAGGATCTGCCGTTGACCCAATCCACCCCCAACCGGCTCCCGAGACCCCTTCAAAACCACACTTCCTTCGAACTCGGTGCAGCACACTTTGCAAGAAAACTGGAGCAGATAAATCAGACCGCCCGACCGACCGCAGGTGGTTATTTCCTCCGCAGCATTAAGTCCCCGGAGTCCAACCCCCAAGCAATTTTCAATTGGTCACGTAACTACGCGAGCCGACTGGTTACAACCTGTCGCTTCGGTACACTACGCAACACTTGTACGATAATTGCAACCTTGTGCCCGTTTTTGGATTGTTAACCCATTTTAGACGCAATGCGGACTAACTACGTTTGGTCAATAGAGGGCAGTATTTTTTAAAATCTGTTATTTTTTCCAACGATTGTTACGCGGAACAATCGTTGGAAAAACGATATAAATTTCACATTTTCTTGAAAATGACAGCACAGCAGGTGCCATCATTTCACAGGATGACTGAGATTGCTATCAACTTGCATTCTAGTAAGGTATTCCGTAATAATTCAGTAAAAAAAAATTGGAGGATTACCAATCGTGTACACTACCTTTAACATACCTTTAGTTTAATTGTACAAATTCCGAAGAGCCGGAACGCAGAACATTCACTCCGCAGTGCAAGTAGGTTCATGATCTTTGGGTCAGTGTCCCATACACATATAGGTCTGGTAGCAGGAAAAGCCCTCTTACACAGGTGAGTAAGATTCACTTATAGATTGAATTCAATTAGATTAGCCCCCTTTCCTGTCCTACCTGGTGGTCCAATTGACCCTTGTGGGGACCTCGATCAACAGAGAAAATGGCTGGTAAGCACTCAAGGAAGTCATGTCTGGTAACTGTAGAATTATTTGTCAACGAATCTTGAAGGAATTAATTTAGATTTAATTTTCAGATTTGTTTTTCCTAAGTACATTGGTACACATGTAGCTTACATGTACATGTAATTGGCCAAGTCATTTTATTATTTCATTTGTATAGTGGGTAATCTAATCAGTGTGGTCACGCTGTAGCCCAGACGAGCTGGCTTGCACCCGTTCATGGATGTAGGCCTAATACCGATTGCAAACAAAATGTGGACTCATTAAATTGGGGTAAATTGGGGCGGTATTTGGAGAAAAAAAATAAGTTTTTTTTTTTTAACCATCGTTGAAAATTAACACAGAATGCCATGTTTCTTGAAAATGACAGCACACCAGATTCCTTAATTTCACAGGATGCTTGAGATTTATTTACTTACTGTCAGGTAAAGGTATTTCATAATCATTTGGTAGTTTTGTTTTTTGTTTGTTTGGAAATGTATATTTAAGTCAGAACTTCTCAAATAATTCCTATTATGAATACCACACATGGAGACCTCACAAGAAACAGCCCAACGTCAATCCCCACCCTTCACACAATTTGATAACCTTTGTTGAAAATGGCACTCTCCAGAGTGATTCATTCATTCCCTTCCTTGTTGGTAGCGTTTTAGCACTCGAGGGAAGGATTTATTGCTTTCAGAGAGTGGAATAGATGGCCCTTCCCTCACCACATGAAAGAGGGTCGGATCCCCTCGAGACTATGAGTTCAAGTTTGTCGATTTAACCTCATAATGACAGTTCTATTGGGAAAGTTTTGTAGAGTTAAAGGTAGTATACAACATTTGAAAACATTAAAAAAAAAAAAACTGAATTATTACGAAATACCGCACTAGACTGTAAGTAAATAGCAGTCTCGAGCATCCTGTGAAATCATGGCAACTGGTGTGCTGTCGTTTTCAAGAAAAGTGGAAATTTGTATCATTTTCCAACGATTGTCTGCCGACCATCGTTGGAAATAGTCCTGTTCCCCGACCTGATAATTCCCTGACTCTATAAATTGCTCCGATTTTTATAAAGTAGGGTCAGGGAACCAGTCTACTAGAACATAATTTATTTTCTCTCCGTTTTCCCAGCATCTATGCCGCACACAACACTTTAAACAGGTCAGTGTTACAGTATTTGCTAGCACGCTATAAAATACTAACCCCCAAATCCATTTATTTCTGAAAATTACAGCAAAAGCAAACCGTAAAGTTCATGGGTGTAACTCCCCCATGGGGGATGGAAGGATGTTATCCCCCGCCCACTTTTTGCCAAGATGTGGTAGACCCATCCCCAACACAATACATGTAGTTCAATGGATGCAATTTCAAGGTGATTTCCAAACCTATGTCTGCTTTACAATTGTAAAATTATAAATTTCTTGAGTATGGACGATGGCCATAGTTACGGTTTAACAAAAGATCACCTGGCCGGTTGTCGTCTATATGCGCATTCCAGCTTTTATCGGTGGGGAGCTGGTATGCCAAGAACAGCTGTGTAGCAAGCGTAAATGCAAACAATAGGCACCACACTGAATAGAGTGGTCCTATTCATCACACATTCGGGTGAATGAAAGCTTTGTTTGAAAAAGCTCCATCTATTCATTACACTCCCATTCAAGAACAATATAGTTGAAACATGAATGGATTAAGTATGCACAGGTTACACTGCACATGCTCAGTATAGGCCCACATGTACCAAAACAATGAGAAACATAGGGTTAGGGTGAGGCTAAGGATTTTGCCATTGCCAAAAATTGTGTTCACCATAAGAGCACAATTGTGTTGCAATGCATGATGGGTAAAGAGTCAGGTATTCATGGGAGTCGGATATTCATATGACACCGGTAAAATTCCACCAAACAAAATCCAGTGCGAACGCGGCGTTTGATTCATCCTTTCACCACCAGTCCCTTCCCCTGAGGTAACCTGCTGCTGCAGCAATAATTAGATATATCCTTAACGGGAGCTCTTAATGAGTTCCAATGCCATCACTTTGCACCCATTAGCACATAACCCTAGGGCTACGGACTGACTAGTGGATTGGGGAAGAAGGCGCTAGCTCAGGGCAGGTTGGATCAAGACCAGATTAAGCCTAATCCGTGTTGATCCTGGGAGCGCGGAGATTAGGTGAACTTTGCTGACCCTTGCCAGAAAATTTCACGTGATTAGATTTTTTTTTTTTTATGTCAGAAAAATATGTTGGTTTGGACCAGTAAAGAAATCTTAAATTTCCGCTACAAGTTGCGACGAAACCTGTGCCAGCCTCTAACACTGTGAAAGTCTGAATGCTTGAAGTTTGACTTTATTCTGTATGGGTTAAAAAATTATACCTACAATGAACTGACAGATGTGAATACTCCCTACAAATGTGTACAGTGGTGACATTGTACAATTGATACTGAGTTAACATTCAGACTTAAATATTCCTCCATCCCCAGATATTATGTTATCATTTCTTCCCACCCCCTCCCTTCCCCTGTGTTTTTTAAAAGTTATTCCCCACCCCACCATTCTACCCCCACCCCACCATTCCACCCCCACCCCACCCCTACCACTACCCTACCCCTCCCCTACCCCTACCCTACCCTACCCTACCCCACCCCTACCCTACCCCAAAGCACGGACAGTATACCATAGAAACAACTTGAACAAATAAAATAACCCAAAAAGTTGTCAGGGAGGCAGTTACTTCTCCCCTCCCCCCTCCCCACAATATGCCAGAGGGGGTCTTGTCGCTTTGCAATATCATTTGTAGGGTTAGGAAATGACCGTTTCCTACCCCTGTTTTCCTAGTACACATGCAAGTCCAAACAGTAATTGTTGGGACATACTGGTCGTGCGATAGGTCGCGGGGACCAAAATCTTTATGGGGACAGAGAAATGTCCCCATAACTCGGTCCTAATTTGCCTGACAAATCAAAATGCCCCGCGGTCAATGCGTACACCCATGCTTGTGAACTTTCAGGTCAGTGACAATCCCAGTTTTA
Organism: Hippasteria phrygiana; assembly: GCA_037893225.1. Classification (NCBI taxonomy): domain Eukaryota; kingdom Metazoa; phylum Echinodermata; class Asteroidea; order Valvatida; family Goniasteridae; genus Hippasteria; species Hippasteria phrygiana. The sequence goes on along the minus strand of JAZGUH010001073.1, from coordinate 542 downwards.
CTGGGACAGGAATCCAAACCACACCTTCCTACAAATGTAGAGGGCTTGACCGCTCAGTTGTGATGGTTCATCGGTCTTCTGACCAGAGGCTGGCCCTTCGGCTAGGCAGGTTCCTGTTGAGGTTGACCATGCATACCCGGAGTGGTTGCATGTATGGGGATGGTTGATGACTTTCACGGAAGCTCGCATGTTTAATTATCGTGTTTACTAACTTAGAGCTGTTTTTGCTCAAGGAATCGATGCCTACATGTATTAGGCCTATTATTGTCTTTGAAGGAATTCATCAGTTAAAACTCAATGGAAACCCGTTTTGTTTCTATTTCCTGTGAGTCTGGACAAGCCCAGTTCTTTTCAATCCCTGCAAATCAACAAAATTAGCTGGCCTAACATTTCAAACTTTTAAGCAAGTTCTTTGTAAACTTGCTTAAAACCCTAACCCTGCCAGACGCAGCACAGTGGTGACAGCTTGACCTTGCTGCACTCTGCACACAAGTCAATGTGACAAAGTATGCAATCTGATGCGTCTGGCAGGGTTTCTAGCC
>JAZGUH010001072.1:0-157955 GCA_037893225.1 Hippasteria phrygiana | reverse complement strand
GGTGGGGGGGGGGGGGAGGGGTGATACACTTTCTCACCGTTTGTGGCGCCATTTACTCTTTGTTTTGTTCTCACCCATAGGCAAAATAATACCTGTATTTGAAAGGCGTAGGCCCCTACAAGCAAAAGCAAAAACAAAACCAAAACAAAACCAAAAATATTGGCAACGAGCAGGGGGGGGGGGGGGGGGGGGTTGAACCCTTAACACCCCCCCCCCCCCCCCCCCCCCCCCCCCCCCCCCCCTTGGATCCGCGCCTGACAAGAATGTTTACACAAATAAATATATTTACGGTTAACCTTTTAACTCTCCCATGGAAGCCTATTGCTGATTCACGGGATGGGCGAAAAACCCGCGAAAAAAACTTTTGGGGTAAAAAAAACAAGGGGAAATTCCCATCCGGCTCCAAAGTATTGTGGCAACCAAGTTTATAACTCCGCAGATCAGCGTAAATGGCAGAAGTATCACTAATGGATGGCTTTTCGTAACTCCGATTTAAATGTACTTAAGAAGTTCACTCTTACAAAAAAGTTCTATAGAAATCTAAAAAAAAAATCTATAGAATTTCTATACGATATTCTATAGAATTCCTTTATAGAGTTTCTTTAGAGTTTCTTTAGAGTTTCTTTAGAGTTTCTTTAGAGTTTCTTTAGAGTTTCTTTAGAGTTTCTTTAGAGTTTCTTTAGAGTTTCTTTAGAAAATGGGCCACTTTTCTATAAAACATTTATAGAATTCTATAGAAATTTTACAATTCTATAAAAGATAATTCTACAGAATGTCTATAGAAATCAAAAATTTTACTTGCTTCACGGGCTAGTTATAACCCGAGTACATAGGGTTTTAAAGTTTACTCAAGCGCCTTGGATGAAATCTTACATCGATAAAAATACCCAACTCAGAAAAGAAGCTAAGCCTGATTTCGAAAAAGACTTCTTTAAATTGATGAACAACTCGGTATTTGGCAAAACTATGGAAGATGTTAGAAAGCGAATGGACGCTCACTTGTTAAGAGCCCACGAAGAAACTAAAATTCGTAAATTGATAGCCAAACCAAATTACAACAGCAGGATAATTTTTGAACGCTGCGATCTATTAATGATAAACATGTATACAAGTAAAATTTTAGATTTCTATACTGAGTTACGTAATTCTTTCTTGGTCCGCCCGTCGCTACCAACTTAGTTTCATTCGACGGTTGTGAGTCTGTTTTTTCCATCAAGTCTAGCTGATAAGGACTCATCGATTCTAAAGGTATGACTTGGTTTACGGTTGCTAAAGGATAACCGTTGTGTAAGTCGTGTACATGTTTTGGATAGTCTAAATCCACTTCAAAAATATAACCCCAAAAAGAGTCGTCGGCTAGAGACAATATATATTCGGTGGTAAACAGGGGTAATTTTGTTTTTGTCAATCCACCTAAAATCTGCGTACGGTAATGGTTGAGACATGGCCCAACCGTACAAATTGTTGCCATCTAGATACGAAATATACGAGTTGGGTTTATCGGGATCGTAATCTTTTAGATACTCGTTATTAGCCTCGGCATAGCGAGTACTACCCACGCTAGATATTCCCCCTCTGGTTCCTTTCTCTATGAATAAATGCTGATCTATATCGGTCAAGAGTTCTAATTTGACTTTCGAGTGTTTTAATAAAGCGTCCCAACTTAGACCGGGTAATGTGAAATAATGGCACGGATCTAATCCGTAATTTACTATACAGAGTTTTCTAAAGTTTTCAAACACATCGGTCAATAATAATACATCGGTCAATACGTAGAGGTCGTGATATTCACCCAAGTTTTTAATGTCAAAAGTTTGCCATACTTTTTTAGCGTGTTCGTGGTCCGAGTCGCTTATATCGGAATCGGTTAGACCGCTATAAAAATGACGTTTATCGGGAAGTTTAGTTTCGTTAAATCGTTCAAAATCATCCATGTACTCGTACGGATATACACCTTGTTTAATTAAAAGATCGCGTTTAGCGGGGTCGGCTGGCACTAGCGCTTTATCGATATATATAAACGCACCTCTCGGACACGCGGCTACTAATCGTTCTAACGATGTAGATAAAAACTTGAAAGAATCTAAAAATCTGAGTTGACCTACCGAAAATGAAATATATTTTTCGGACGTTTTATCTATACACTTTAGTTTTCCGTTGGTTTCCGAAATACTCTGCATAATCAAATGAGCGTCGTAATTTTCTAAATTATGAATAATGACTGGGATTGGCGTTACTCCGGGTTTTATCTGTAATTTCAAGTTACAGGCGATGTGTGCGGCTCCTCTGTAGTTGCCAGTGATGTGACAATGATCTCTTACTTTTCTAAACACGTATATCTCTTTATCGCACAACTCACAAAATATTGGAGGATGTTTACTTTTCGGTTTATTCTCGTCTACATCAGCTCTTTGAAATCTTCTAGGTTTAGGATGGTAGTATATAGCACGTAGCAAGTCTTGTTTAATATACTGACCTCTTGGCCCCGTTGGTTCCCCCAATTCTATTCCTTCATCTTCGACGAGTGTTAGTAGTTCTTTCGGAGTTTTTATGTCTAGATTGTAGTATTTAGATTCGCAATCAAATTCTGATCCAATTTGTTCCGGACATTCGCATTCGCATTCGCAAGTATTTTCTTTACAACCGAGAGAATACCCGCAAATCCAACAATTGTTAGCGTCGTTATGAGCTAATTCGTCTTCGGACGTAAAAATCATGGGTTCGGGATTTGAAAATATTTCGTTGATTTTGTCTTTTTCGGCTAGTAAATGATTTAAGAAGTGCGATGTTGCGTCCGCCCCTCTATAAGTTTTGGGCTCGTCCAAAACTTGTCCGTCGGGCCCGATTATGATATAAGCGTAACCACATGCTTCGTGTTCGTGAGTCCTTTTAGTATGCGCGTCTTCGTCCGTTAGTTGTACGAGAGTAGAGCGTAGCGGTACTAAGATACATTCGCGCGTCCGGTTGGTGGGCCCAACGTGATGGTATATTTGTCGATGTATTTTTTCAGATCGTTTTTTGTCCAACGCGTGTAACCCGTTGCGGGTATAATTATGTTTTCCATCTTTATAATAGATAACTATTTTATTCTTTAAACTAAATAATTTTTTCATTTTTTCTTGGCATGGTTTTTATAATATTTTTGAAGGGTCTTTTTTTTTCTTCTTTTTTCGATGATTTTAAAATTTCTGCTGTATAGATATACAGCAATTTTAAATAAATTACATTATATGACTTGAAGTTGTAGCTCGGGTTTTCTGAGAGATTTAGGTTTGTAAATTTGGTTTTAGATTTTAGATTTGAGTTTAGGATTTGGGAATTTATAATTTCGAGTTAGAGATTGAGATTTTGGGAGGTTTAAAAGTGGGGAAACCTCCTAAAAAAAATTTTTTAATTATTATTTTTTTTTTATGTCTAGGATCCCCCTTTCTCTACTACTACACGAATCAACAATTCAAAAAGGAACAATGATTTAATCTATTAAATAATTTTCTTCTCGGCAAAAGGAGTAACAAATATGCACGAAGATTCTGTGATAAACTTCAACAATTACGAATGATAAATCAATGTGCAATTTCAATATAATCAAATTACAAAGGATAACAATTTACTTGGTTTGCAAAAATGACAAGTAAAGGAACGTGGTCTTTGGTGTACTGTACGTCGTACACAAAGTCCTATAAGTCGAGATCCTGAGCGAGAAAGTTCGACAGACAGTTCACTGTAACTCTGGATAAGCAGGAAGACAGTTAGTTCACTGATTCCTTGAGTTTAAGCGATCATTTGAGCTGAAATCTCAAGTTGAGTCGACGACGACAATGATTAGGCAAAAGTTCTGGAAACGACGACGAAGACAGGACAAAAACGGCAGCGGCCGCTGCAGTTCACGTGTCCGACAATCAGCTGACAGCTGCAACAACAGCGATAGACGAGGTCAGGAAAAACACGGCGGTAGGCTCCGAACGTCGGCGTGGAAAAACTGCTCCGACTAGGGTAACAAAACCGGCCGTGGCAGGCTGAAAATAGGACGAACAAAATCCGTCCGTCATTTGTCCATAGTCGCAGGAATGGTCAGCTACTGGGCCGGAATGGAAACCAGGAAACACCGCCGATGTTAAAATCATCCAACGCACCGAAACAGCTGGTGCGTGTGTGGTGGTAACGTTGCACTGTGCGAAACTGTCAGTGTCAGACTGTGGTTCAGGTGACTGGTTGCCACGACGTGCGTAAACACGCAAGATGGCGTCTGAACGACGAAATGCTCAGGAAACTGGTCGATCAAAACAATTCAAAAGGTCACTTTCCTGAAAAGTTTAAGGGTTAAAAGCTACACACACAGCCTTACCGTTTCATAAAAGGAAACTTGGGAATGTATGTAGGCCTGGAACGAGTATGATACACATGTTAGACTGAAAATATTACAGATCAACTACGATGGAAGTTTGATCGGTTGCATGCTGCATAACGGAAAAAAACAAGGTTGGATTACACCATAGCCCCAGACAGGAATATAAGTGAGGACTCTGATTGGTTGAACCATTGGACATACAATACATATTCATGAACAGGGAAATAAACTGGTTACTTGTCTGGGCAAAACATCTGGGGTGAATAAAGCAAAATTACACTTAAACTTACATATGTGTATGGAAACAAACGAATCAATTTGCTAACAATTAAGTAACAATAATGGTTAATATGGAATCTTGTTTTAGAAAAAGCGAATAATTTTGCCTGGTTGCTACATCAACCCCCCTATAGACCAGAAGTGGTATAAACCTCTGAGGGGCGACAAAAAATAAATTCCCGTTTGCAAATACAAGTTTACATAGTAGATACATGTAGTTAAAATAGCAAGAACACTGTAAACATAAGTTAGTCATTTTGACTAATAAAAGTTAGTCCTGCCCTATGTCTGAAAGGACCAACTAAAGTTAGTCATCAAACCAGATGACTAATATTTATTAGTCGAATATTAGTCATAAGTTAGTCAAAATGACTAAAATTAATTAGTCTTCTGATTAAATCCAACTGATGTCTGAAAGGACTAAACGTTAGTCACCTGACTTTTTCAGTTAGTCATTCAAATTGATGACTAATCACAATAGTCATGTGACTAAGGTTTTATTTCCTGTAAAAACAAAAGAAAATGAAGCAAACGAGTCATAATCTTTTCAAACAGTCTTATTCCAATGCAACCGGAATTGATTTAAAGGATATAAAATTCATGTTGCCACAAATTTTAATTAAATGAGGAAAATAGAACCTGTAAATGAAATCCTGTCATCACTGGCAAAATTTTTGTTCCCAAACACAAGCGATTTTTACAGATTTAAGTAAATTACTAAGTATGATTGTTGACACTTAATACTCATGAGAAGTAAATGAAACATTGTGAATTAAATTCTGCTGTCCTTGGCAAGACTTTTGTTCCTTAAAAATATGTTTAGGGACTAGTATGATTGTTGATACTGATAAAACAAATTTGTCTGACCTAAAGATGGTTTCTTACTCAATTTAATAACACTAATTCCAACTGAATATTTTTGGCAAGAATTTAAGAATAAAATGTAGGAAAACACATACATGTAATAATAAGTATGGAAGGTATGAGGTAACACCATGTATGGTGGCCCTGAAGGGACATAATCGGTCGCGAATATTGTTTGCGACTTCGTGAATTTATTCACGACTGGTCGTGAATATTTTCACGACATCGTGAAACAAATCCACGATGTTGCAAATTTTTCATAACTGGTCGTGAATTTTGTCGCAAATATTTTTTTAGTAGCTTGGAGGGTATTTCACAGAGCGGGCAATTAGAGGGCGTTATTACATACAATTTCATGCATTATCATGGTCAATGATGGCCGTTGCATACTATAGCATGCTCCATCGTACGTTGTATCAAAAACTTCAATGGAGATGGAGGAGAATTCAGATTGCGAAAAATATATAGGACCAGTCGTGAATAAATTCACGACGTCACAAATGTATTCACGAATGATTATGTCCCTTCAGGGCCACCATAACCATGTAAAATTAATTTCTTTTTGAGTTGTGTAGTTCTGAGAGGAACCAGTTTTACATTAACGTTTCAAACAGTATGCTCTGTTCATCATCAGAAGACTGATGACGAACAGAGAATACTGTTTAAAACGCTGAGTAAAAACCAACAAGTAAAAAAAAACGGTTCTTCTCAGAACCACACAAATAAAAAAAAGATCAATTTTACATGGTGATACCGCAAGCCTTCCATACTTTGTTAATGTCCACCATGCAAACCTTCAAGTCCCATTTAACACATAATATAAATGCACGATAAAAGTCCAGGCCTGGATTTTTCTGAGACTCCTTTCTCCCTCACTCGGGGTACGAACAGTTCCAAAGGATATTATCTAGTACATGTAGGTTCGAGTTCCAGTCCAGGTGTCAGCCTTTCCCAAAGAGGACAAATCAACTCATGTCATTTCTTAGACCAAAAGCGGGAAAAAATTCTCCCTCCACAGCAATGTCGCTACAGATGATCATGCTCAGAGGGAGGATGGTTCACTGCCCTGAGCCTGCATTATTGGGTACATATATGTAGCTACAACACAGTTGCTCTGTTGGCTCTAGGCTGAGGGGTCGACTGATAATCAACTTGTGTCGTCTCTTAGACCAAATGGTGGGAAAAGATTCTCCCTCGACAGCAATGTCGCTACAGATGATCATGCTCAGAGGGAGGATGGTTCACTGCCCTGAGGCCTGCATTATTGGGTACATGTAGCTACAACACAGTTGCTCTGTTGGCTCTAGGCTGAGGGGTCGACTGATAATCAACTTGTGTCGTCTCTTAGACCAAATGGTGGGAAAAGATTCTCCCTCGACAGCAATGTCGCTACAGATGATCCTGCTCAGAGGAAGGGGGGGGGGGGGGGGGATCCACTGCACCGAGCCTGCATTACCGGGTACATGTAGCTACAACACATTTGCTCTGTTGGCTTAACGTCTGAGAGCAGGACCGAGAACATTTTGCTGGCAGAATCAACTCGTGTCGTCTCTTAGCCAAATGGTGGGAAAAAGATTCCCCTTCACAGCCAAGTCACTGAGGATGATCCTTCTCAGGGAGGGGGGGGGGGGGGGGGGGGTGGTTGAGGTTCACTGCCTAGAGCTTGCACTACCAAGTAGCTAGTGAGCAGTTTCTCCGGTGGCTTTTGTCTAGGAGCAGGACTGAGAGCTTTCTGCTGGCAGAATCCTTCCACAACTTGGCTTGGAGATCTCGTCACAGTTGTGGAACACCTGAGAGTAAAATAAAATCATAGACAAATGGCATGTTATACATGTTACTTTGAAAAAAAGTTAGCATACAAATGCCATACATGTAGCAAAGGCCAAGTAAAAAAAAAATGTTTATTGTGCAGGTTTTCTTTTTAAAAGGAAGGAGGCACTTTTTGATTTAAAGATGGCCGCCATTCCTTTTTTAAATTTCCGCTAACTGTAGGTTTTTTAATAGTTCAAATTACAAAAAAGGAAGAGACATGCTGGACAACAGAATTGAACATGTTTTACAGCTATTTTAATCATTTTAGTAAGCTTGTATAATTTTCTGATGGATCAGTTGACACTTTTGGGTTTTTTTTCACTTCATTTAGACAATGATAAAAAAACATGTGAACAAAGCCTAATTTTAACATAACCGAGCATATTATACTGCCAAATTATGTTTATTATCCAAACTGTGCCGTGGTGTAAAAATACCTCATCCATATGCTGATTATGAATGTCAGACTGAGACAACTCGACCGTGGAGACAACTGGACTAGTGCAACAACTATCATTTACCAACTCGTCCGTTGAGACTTTGACATGGAGACAACTTGACTGTGCTAGGCATATTCTTAACAGACGACTAGTCTTTTATTATGCACAGATAATCGAGTTGTCTGTGCATAATGATTATCATGTGCATGTATCACATGTGGGAGCTCGGACAACTGGACCGTTGGCCGACTAAACTCGTGACAACTGGACCGCCTTCGCATCAAATGGGAATTTAAGTCGTCCGTTGAGACAAGTCGTCCTTTGAGACAAGTCGTCCGTTGAGACAGGTCGTCCGTTGAGGAACGGACGACTTGGTAAACGGTCGAGTCGGCCAACGGTTGAGTTGTCGACATCCCACATGGGTCCGGGTATGCATATTACAAACACTCAAGATCCCCCCCCCCCCCAAACAAAAACAATTATTTGGGAGAAAATAAACAAGCCCATAATGCGCATATCAATAAACCGATTTTGGGTCAACTCGTACCCCCGGTCAACTCCCTAGCTCTCTGTGCATGATTTAGTATTTAATAAGTTTTCATATATGCCCACTGTCTTTTTAATATAGGTTTTCCCGGACGATTTCGCAAGATGTGCATAAATGTTTGTAAAACTTGAATTCAATTTCGCGCTGATTTTGAGAACGACGTATATCCGGGTTTCATTTTCGCAAAAACTAGCATTCGATTTCATTTTGTATCATTCAAATAAATGAATGTGCATAACGTTTCATTTAAACGATTACAGATACGTGATTAGGCTTTCGGTTTGACGTATGTGTGGCCGATTATTAGGAATGTGCAATCTATTTCGCAGCAAATCGATTTGTCATTGTGGCACGGCCTGAATTGAATATTCGTTTTCATTTGTTACAATTTAAATTCGCAAATTCTGCATAGAATTTAAATAAAGTATATAGGCCTATACAATTCACGATACAACTTTAATTAATTAATTAATTAATTAATCAATGTATTGTAGACCTAATTGATCATTAATGTGTTTGTTCTCTTTTATTGTTGGTGGTTCTTTGTCTTAATTGTATTTTCACGTCTTTCTATATTTCTTAGAGTTCTCTCTCATTTTATCAGTTCGATTGTCTACCATTATTGGATATTTTAGGAGGCCTACCGGTATGTCAACTGTGAAATTTGGCTATATGATGCGACCGTGGCAAATGCTGAGCAAAGAAAGAACGATTTTCTTCAGCTTATTTTTTGGTATGTTTCAAAAGACTATAAGACCACCTGGTTCAGTTCCCCATATGTTACTTTTGTTAACAAATAAATGAATTCCAATGCTTGACCAGGGATGCATTAAAAAAAAAAAACACTACGCGGGAAATCGGCTGCACATTTAGCGAAATAGATTGGTGATAAATTGAAAGGAAAACAGGATTGCGGATGTGCATTCGAATTCGCGCTAAAATAAATTATCAATTACTAATTCAGTGCACATTCGGGAAATCGTACGCTGATTTTTTACGTCTGAATGCACCTTTATGGAAATAGAATTATCAATTGCTAAATAGAAAACGGGATTGTGAACGTTCATTCTATTTCGCACGAAAACGAATGCATCTTTTACAAATTAATGTGCACATTTTCCGAAATCGTCCGGGAAAACCTATATTTAAAACTTCATATCTTTTTTTTTTTCAGAAACTGGACGACTGGTAACGGATAACTGTGCGAACATCTTTCATGGAGAATGTCGCATTATTTAGTTTTTTTTTGCATTGGTTTGAATTATTATCTGCTTTCGTTTTAATATTCTGAATGATACTTTCTTATGCTTCTCCCTCTCCTATTTTTAGTTAATTCATAATGATTTACTTTTCGATTCGTGTACATAACGTCCAATCAATTACCATAACAAAACTAAAAAAACGAACAATTTAAGGTTTACCAAATTACCGGGTTTTTTTAATGTAAAAAGAAAAAGGAAAAACAAACCCTTTAAGTTTAAGGGCCTACCTAAACCGTTCTATAATTTGTAAAAAAAAAAACGAACCCGAGGGGAGGCCTACACAATTGTACAATGGGTACGAGTCGACTTGGGTACGAGTTGACTTGGGTGCAAATTTTGGGGTACGGGTTGACTCGGGTACGGGTTGACTCGGGTACGGGTTGACTCGGGTACGGGTTGACTCGGGTACGGGTTGACTCGGGTACGGGTTGACTCGGGTACGGGTTGACTCGGGTACGGGTTGACTCGGGTACGAGTTGACTCAGGTACGAGTTGACCCATAGTTTACCAATAAACTGTGGTTGGAAAGATTTTATTTTAAGTTTAATACCCCCACCAAAATCGGTAAAGAACAGCAAAATCTTGAAAAATAACCAACCCTCCTTGACAACAACTGTCTAAACATGTGGCACAACTTGTTATTTCAAGATTTATTTCAGCAAAATCTGTACAAAAAATGAGGAAAAAATCAACATATATGTGCACACTTTGGAGTGACTATACATGGTGCCAACTGCCAAGAACTTCAAAAAATTTCTAGTTCTAACACAGAAAACACAAATTTCTTCCCCTATATTGCACTCAATTCTCAAAATTAAAAGTTGTGCCAAGTGGTTATTATATAATTATGAACACAAATGGATGGTTATTTTCCAAGATTTGCTGTTTCTAACCGATTTTGGTGGGGGTATTAAGTAAAATCTTTCCGTTTAATATCCGTTTATTTTGTATTATAACACCCTACTACATGACAGTACATGTAGACCTAGCATACGCAAATTTCCATTGCATAAATGAATCACTATTATTAATATGATTAGTAATTAGTGTACAATGGATGAGCACTAGGGGGGCCCAGACAGTTTTCACGACAAAAATTACAATCGTAAAAAGATTTAGGCCTTACCTAAGATCCAACAGCTCCAAAGCCGTATCAACAGGAACAGAATTTACCAAACATCAGGATGATTTCAACAGAATTCTCGTATTAAATACTGGTTGTGCGAAACGCAGCTGCACTGACAGAGCACAACGTACATTTACATGTATACGCTGTCCGTTAGAAAAAATGGCGGCCCTGCCGATTTTTTTAGCGCGCGGTATTGTGGACGTGGTTTTAATCACTTTCGTGTTACCAGTTGTTTTTAGTCAAAGAGCTAAGATAGTGTTCTTAGTCACACGACGAATCACCGATTCGGTGAAGGCGACGTATTTACGCCATTATTTGTAATTTTTTTACATTGATTCAAATAAAATAATAAATAATTCGTCAAACAATCCACAAGGGATCAACAGTCTGTTTAAAGAATAGTCTGGGTAATGAAAAGTGTCATCATTTGTTGAAGACATACTGCAAAAATGCTTCAAATGTATACAATTCTGAAAATCAACGCTATTTTTAGTGCAAAGAATTTAATCCCGGCAAATTTCACTAAAAAGCAATGGAAACAAATAGTTTTGCTCAAATTGCGTGACTGATTTTTATTAGTCAAAATATCAGCAATGACTAACGTAAACTGGTCAGTGTTTGCCTTTACGTTAGTCCTGCGTTGATGAAATTAGTCATTTAGGCTTGACTAATCTAAATTAGTCATTTTGACTTATTTATCAGCCAAAATGACTAACTTATGTTAAAAGTGAACTACACTTTAAATTATGTAGAAAAATGCGTTTTATAAAATACCATCGCTGTACTGGCAATGGTACAAAATACCTGTGGTGTCGAGACAATATTTGTGAAAACACATGCATGTAATGCAAATATTCACATCACTAAACGCTTGGACTAATTACTTATTACGAAAGAACCATTGCAATAAAAAGATTAACATGAACGATAACTGCAAGATATTTGCACTGACCAAAACTGGTAATGGAGGTTACGTAAATTGAAAAAGTAAATGGAGCTTAATTTGTATTATAACTTGACACGCTGGTGGTTATCATCAAACTCTCAAAGATTCTATAGTGCTTAACATTTCGCAAAGGATGTTGAGGTTAATGATGATAATCACACCTGTAATTTGGACAGTGATTAACTACATGCATCATAAGCAATATACAAGGATATATGTACTTAAACTGTTCAATGAATATTAAAAAATCAATTGTTTAACCACAGCTAACCCTGTACGTGTACTTGGTATATAACAATAATAAAGTACTGGATTAGAGATTTGTGGCAATTGGACAATAAACACATTTCCAAAAGATGATTCGTCAAAATCAACATGCGTTTGTGAATATGCATGAAGAAATGAGTAGTGGCATTGCATTGGGCATTATTTTAAGACTTTAAATGTGCATGACTTGCACGTAGCGTTTGGGCCAATGCACATGTCTTCCGGAACGAGTGACCCGTGGTTGCTCAGGAGGACTGCTCACAGATGGAGAATTGGCCGGAAGAGTGTACGATGCAGAGGGTGGCACTGGGACTGCAGCAGGGGTAGCAGGAGGGATACTGGCGGGTGGTGCTAGGTTGACATCTGCTACCGGTCCTGATGGGGGTGAGGAAGGTGGCTCGACATACGCCACTTTGAGGCGGTTCACACTAATGTTCTCCTTCCTTCCTCTAATGGATAGCGTGAAGAATTTATCCGTCTTCTTCAAAACTCGGAAGGGGCCAGTATATGGTTGTTGTAGGGGCTTCCGCACTGAGTCAACTCTCACAAAGACAAATGCGGCTTGAGTGAGACCTTTGGGCATTTGGTCCTTGACCAGCTGAGCTCGGGTATGGGTTGGAGAGACCTGACGCATATGTTGGCGTAACCTATCAACGTATCTGCCAGGGTCCAGTGTTGTGGACGGTTGATCAGGGGTCACAAACTGTCCTGGTAACCTGAGAGTTGTCCCGAAAACCAGTTCTGCTGGCGTACAGTTCAAATCAGATTTGACTGTAGATCTATGCCAAGGAGGGTCAAAGGGAGATACTCGGTCCATCGCTGAGGGTCTTCATGTGCCTTTAAGGCAGCTTTGAGAGTCCGGTGGAAACGTTCCACGAGCCCATTAGAGGCTGGGTGATATGCTGTAGTGCGAAGTCTCGTGGTGCCTAGCAGTTTTGTAAACTCTGCAAACAGGTGAGACTCGAACTGTCGACCTCGATCGGTAGTAATGGTGGCTGGTGTACATAAACGGAAATCCATCTCTCCACGAAGGCTTTCGCGACTGTTTCCGCTGTAATGTCCGGGATAGGGATGGCATCTGGCCATCGTATGAATCTGTCCACACATGTGAGGAGGTAAGTACAGCCATTGGAGGTGGGTAAGGGTCCAACCAAATCGATATGTACGTGCTCAAATCGCGCATCTGGAGTACTGAACGTGCCAAGTGGGGCTTTCACATGTCTGTGAACCTTCGACTTCTGACATTGAAGACAGGACTGTGCCCACTTGCGGATGTCCTTGTTGACTCCAGGCAAGACAAATCGAGAAGTGACGGTCAGCTGGGTTGCGCGAATCCCTGGATGGGAAAGGCCATGTAGGGCGTTGAATACTGCACGCCTGTGTCTCTTGGGTACGAACGGTCGAGGGGTGCCAGTAGATGTGTCGCAGGTGATACTACCTCCAGTGGTAATCAGTGGAAGTGTCTTGAGAACGAGACTAGTGGTAGTGTTCTGCAGTTCTGTCTGCAACTCGGCGTCATCCATCAAGTCGGCTGACAGTTGTTCGAAATCAACCACCGTGTCAGTGTAGAGAGCGTCAACCTCAGGACGAGATAACGTGTCAGCGACGACGTTGTCCTTGCCTTTAACATGCCTCAGATCTGTGGTATACTGCGAGATCAGATCTAAGTGTCTGATTTTACGTGGATTGTTTCGGTCTGGCTTGGCGTGGAAGGCTTGGATCAAAGGCTTGTGATCAGTGAACACGCAGAACTGTCGCCCTTCCAGCATATATCGAAAATGCCTAATAGTCAAGTAGACGGCGAGGAGTTCACGCCCGAAAGCACTGTATTTCGTTTCGGTAGGGAGGAGCTTGGGAGAGTAGAATGCTATTGGTTGCCAGTGGTTGTCAGTGAGTTGCTGGAGTACTCCACCCACAGCTACGTCAGAAGCATCAGTCATGAGGCTAATAGGAGCGTCGATACTGGGATGAGCAAGCATGGTTGCGCGAGACAAAGCTTCCTTGACTTCAGTGAAAGCCTTGCTGCTTTCTGGTGTCCAGACCAATGGTTTACGGGACCCTTTTCTCTGTTTGCCAAGTAGGTTGGTCAGAGGAGCGAGGATATCAGCGCAGTTGGGGACGAATCGACGGTAAAAATTGACTAAACCGAGGAAACTTGTATGAAGTTGGCTAAGGGAAGTTGCGAATGGCTTCGACTTTCTGTGGTAGTGGTCGAATTCCCTGTGCATCGACGTGGTGGCCAAGGAAACTGAGCTCGGATACTCCGAACACGCATTTGCTCAGATTGATGACGACACCGTACTGTCGCAGTCTGTTGAAAAGTAGGCGGAGATGCTCTTAATGTTGTGCAGGGGTCTCACTGGCAACCAAGATGTCCTCTATATATGTGTAGACGAACGGAAGGCCTCGAACCACTTGGTCAATGAACCATTGAAACGTCTGCGCTGCATTTCGCAACCCAAAAGGCATCTTAACAAATTCGAAGAGCCCAAAAAGCGTGATGATGGCTTTCTTGCTTACGTCCTCTGGTTCTACTGGGATCTGGTGATACGCCCGTATCAAGTCCACCTTGCTGAAAATGGTCGTGCCTTTCAGATTTGTTGCGAAGTCCTGAAGATGAGCGATTGGGTAATGATCAGGCTCGGTCAATCGATTGAGAGCCCTATAATCGCCACAAGGACGCCAGTCTCCAGGTGACTTCTTCGGTACAAGATGCAATGGAGAAGACCAGTTGCTGTCTGATGCACGGACTATGCCCAACTCGAGCATATGATCAAACTCGTGCTTGGCAATCTGTAAGCGGTCGGGTGTCTCCTTACACAATGGCTGTGTAATCTCTGGGAAATCCTGAAGGATGGTATCGTATGTACTTGGGGAGGGTGTATATGTGACCAGTCGGGTTGTCTCACTCACCTTTAACCCGACAGGTCCCATTATATCGTAACGTTTGTAATATATTACATCACGTCTTCCGTATCGTGTCCGTCATGTCCGTTTGTTACATAAAATAGTTGTCCGCCTAGCGCCCTCTCGTGGCCAACTTAACTTTCTCATGCATGGACAGCGCCCGCACATTTGGTTGCCCGCTGCGTTTGAAAGTTATAGTAATCACGTGCTGGAGTTCATTTACATACCGCGCATTGTTTAAAATATTTAGTATGCATTCGGACATAGTTTTGTAGTTTACCTGTTGGGCAGAGCTGCGTTTTTCCTTTGATTTCGATCCACTCACACATACCATAATTTTTGGGTGCGGTTCCCGAACGGCAGCAACGCCAACAATTTACCGGCCTTGCCGATTACAGGCAATTGCTGTTTCTATACCTGCTCCGTTGTTTCAACGTGGACATTGGATGGCATGAGCGTAGTCCAGCCCAAGTGGTAAGTAATGACCCTTGATTATATTTAATATTAGTGTTTTATTTGTATTTTATGCCACTTATATATGCATCACTCCGAGGTGCTAAATTTGACACTTATTGTGCACTTCTAGGTGCCTGTATATAGGTAGCGATTGCACCTACTGTGCTGATTTGGCACAAGTGTGCAGTAACACTAAAACAAAATTAAAATAAATCTACTTCAAGGGCTATTTTCAAGATTTGATAAGACACAAATATGGAAAAGCCGGAAAAAGGTCAAACTGGAAGTTTGGTTGACATTGGCTGGCGAGTGGGGCATAACTATACAATTTTGTAGTAGCGTACGCTTGCAGCGAAAGCCTACGCGAATGCTTCATATTCAGCTTATCCCACCATTAAAAAGTCATGGCTTCTCATGGACAATTCCAATGTTTGAATACGATGGGAGATGTAATGAGAATTATTCACATATGTTCGTAATCAATCCTCATTTTATCGTGGAATTGTTGGAATAAATGTATTATGGTCCAGAAAGTGTCTTTTTTGACTAAAAACTGCAATTTGACCTGACCTTTGTAAACACAAAATTCCTCATTTCGGATTGGTCATGCAGTTGCTACGTAATTTTACACTTAAGGTACAGTCAAGGAAACCTCGTTTTTTTCAACACTCAGTATTTAGCACTTTTGCCTCTAGAGTGTGCAATAACCAGTAAATCTGAAAACTATCGCGGTTGCGTACTTTGTACCTTCAGATTTAAGGCCGATTTACCTGCTATCCTCGTAACAGTACTCACGACGTGAGTATTAAAACAAAATTATAGCTGTTAAGTTGTCAGATTTTGTCGTGACATTTGCAAATTAATTCAGATTTCCTAATCATAGTGGCGAGAAGGATTGTTTAATCTTATTATAAATGTTCGGACAGTTTTTCACCCTTTGGGGGCTCTTGGAAAACGACTATTTTTTAATATGTATATTTTCATGTCTTTGCCCTTAAAACAAAACTATTGCAACCTCTTGCTAAAACGGGAACGCTCAATTACCACTGTTGCTAATTTCTTGTTCAAACTTGGTATTTGAAATGGACTTTCCCACTTTCTCAGAATATTGGTTTTGTTTATAGTACACGTTCAGAAAATTCTTGGATAGCTTCTAGTATATTATATTATTTGTAAAAATTGCATTATTTGTAAAGGTTACATTTTTATATTCGAACACTGCGTTATAGACGCAATGCCGTTGCGGAAGCAGGAATAATATTATATTTCTTGCATTATTAACTGTTGCAGTGACTAACGTTCCTTAGGAAATTGGCAACGCAGTAAAACGTTTTCCCTTACTGATTGAGATGTTTCTATTTCAACATATACTTTTTCCAGTTAATAAGAAATGTTCATTCGAAATTTGTTTAAATCAGTTTCTGGGACAATATAATGTTCTAATGGCCAGCATTAATTTAGCCCAGATACTTGGCTCAAAATAATATTTCACAATTAATTGGAAATTTATTATATTTCAGATCTCTGGATAGATTTACACCAGTCCCATTATTGACTGTCGTTCTTTTATACTATACTTTCTTTAATAACCATACTATCTGTGGCTATTCACCATAATAATCGACTTTATTAAGCCACCGATATACACATAGACTTCATTTAGAAGTCGACCATATTTTGTATATAAATGTAGCTTATTGTAAATAAAACTATTTGTATACAGACAAACAAAAATTCGTGCTTCCACACCCGATTCATTTTTTTAGTAGTGGTAACCGCTCGGTTGTGCAGAGAGTGTTCGGTCATGAATTTGTCATCCTTCTCCCTTCCACTCTCCCTGGTTACATAGAGAAAACCGGGCTGACAGGTGTCTCCAAGGAATTGACTCCTTTCACGACCAGGTGAGTAGTAGCGTCAATCAGTTGCTGCTTCGCAACGTCGACTAGCAGAGCAAAATGCTTCGTTCATGTATGTACGGAAATCATAAGAAGATCACGATGAAGAAGAAAAACCCTGGAAAATAGTAATGGTCGTCCTATCTAATTTAGTGGTTGTACATTAGTATTCCAAATACAATTAATTTAGTTTTAATTACAATTACACTAGATTATTAATGGACTCAAAATTACATACCCCAGTATCAGTCTCTGTATAAGGAGTGGTAAAGCAGTGGTCACCCCGTGTAGCTCAAGGCTATCTTGATGCTCTCCTCGACACAAACAGGAGCTAGTTATTTACGTGTTGCTGTCTATGCATGACGCCAGTCAAAAACGAAAAACCCACCTTCCCATTCACTTATGCACAGGGTCAGTCACAGCACAAGACGTAAACAGGCGAATTACATCGAACTTATCAATACACCAATGTGTATAGGTAAAGAGGGTTTTCCAAGTAGAATCAGATGTGATTAGGATATAAATACAGTTACTGTTATCAAATAATCAAACCCTGGGGAAAATTAGAGCATTTTGGATTATACTTAGTTTCTAATTAGGGGTAAGAAAGGTCGAACTAATTTCTGACATTACGCCGGTAATGAATAGCGTTGTGATACGGATTATTGTAAACAAGTATGGGGTGCGAAATGAAACAAAACCAATAAAGAACTAGACATATTATGTGTTTGTCACGTGGACAAACACAGGCTGTTTCGTGTTTTTTTTATTGTGTTAGTTTGGATGTCAAATGTTTATACAATAATTTAAGTTGTTTGTTAGTTAAAGAAAGAAATCGAGTACAAATGCTATGGGGAATAGTGTAGCGAATGTCCCTTTAAGATGACATCACGTGACATGTGATGACTTCATAACGTCAAGTCAATGTTCATCTATAACACCCGGTGGCATACCTAGATATATGTTTCAACTTAATCGGACTTGTACTTTTGTAGATATATGGCTTCAAAAAATGCCCCTTTGAGATGACGTCACGTGACATGTGATGATGTCATGACGTAAAAGTTAGGCACACATTCTGAGCAGTTGGTCTAAGTGTCTGCCAATTTTAAAAGTACCCAAAGTGAAAGTAAGAAAGAAAATGTGTACAAGTCCTATGGGAAATATTGTAGCGAATGCCCCTTTAAGATGACATCACGTGACATGAGATGACATCATAATGTCATGTCAATTTTCAGCTGTAAACTTACTGGGCTACCTAGATATTACTTTTCAACTTAATCGGACTTGTAATTTTGTTTATATATGGCTTTAAAAACTGCCCCTTTAAGATGACGTCACGTGACATGTGATGACGTCATCATAACGTCAAGTCGTTTTATTTATAAACCTGCTGGGCTACCGAGATATTACTTTTCAACTTAATCGGACTTGTGCTTTTGTAGATATATGGCTTCAAAAACTGCCCCTTTAAGATGATGTCACGTGACATGTGATGACATCAATCATGATAATGTCATGTAAATGTTCAGCTATAAACCTACTGGGCTACCTAGATATTACTTTTCAACTTAACCGAACTTGTACTTTTGTAGATATATGGCTTCGAAAAATGCCCCTTTAAGATGACGTCACGTGACATGTGATGACGTCATCGTGACGTAAAAGTTCGGCACACATTGTGAGCAGTTGGGGTAAGTGTCTGCCAAGTTTAAAAGTAGCCAAAGTGGCCGGTAAGAAAGAAAACGTTTGCAAATGCTATGGGCATTCTAGCGACTTGAAAAATTTTTTTTTTTTATGACGTCATCATGACGTCACACAATTTTAGGGCATATCTTTGAGACATACCAAAGCTATAACAAAAAGAATTTTGAAAATATCTTGTTTTGTTCGCTAGATATATTGAAAAGAATGTTACGATTTTAAAACTTCAAAAATTCAGCGACTTGAAAAAAGACTAGAAATCAGCTCCTTTTATGAACAGCAAGCACATTAATTTAAGCCATGGTTATCTGCTCTTCCCAGAATTCCTTTGTGTTATATTGAATTTGGTCTAAATTTTGAAATGGCTGTCATTTCTTACTTGAGTGAGCCACGATCATGACATTTTTGAATTAGGTACAGACAAATTAAATGTATACATTTTTGTAATCGGATTGACCCTTACATGCGTAAAAAAACCCAAATTTTTTGATGACGTCATCATGACGTCACACAATTTTCGCCTTTTAGGGCATATCTTTGAGACATACCAAAGCTATAACAAAAAGAATGTTGAAAATATCTTGTTTTGTTCGCTAGATATATTGAAAAGAATGTTACGATTTTAAAACTTGAAAAATTCAGCGACTTGAAAAAAGACTAGAAATCAACCCCTTTTATAAACAGCAAGCACATTAAGCCATGGTTATATGGGGGTTCGTCAAACCACAAAGTGGATTTTTTGGCAGCGACGTAAACAGCGTTTTAACAGGGTAGCCAGAGCTGTCTCCATTGGGGAAGATTCGGGGGATGGATATTACATAGGGGCGCTCACAGTATTTTCCTAATAATAATATTATTTTCTGCGTTTTCGAAATTTATAGGTGTGGCAACTGGGGGGGGACGATTTGTTTTATAGGGGAACGGGTTGCGACCCTCCCCCACGCCCCGGCGATTTTTTAAGGGTGGAAACACGATCCCCTGTTCCCAGTATCGCTTCACAGGCCGGTCATTCATCAATAAAAAAGCAACGAATGTTGGAGACTACATACTCATCCCTTGACAATGCTCATCATCAGAAGAAGACACTATCAATTCAGCTGTTATGTACATGTTTAATCGGAAAATTTGTACTCGGTGCCTCTTGTGTATCCTGGGAAATCTTTGAAAATGTGTGCTGCGCTGATCTTTGTGTATTCAGGTGTAAAAGACAATGACTATAATGACAAGGGAAAATTATTGGAGCGGGTGACACTGCCATAGCCGACCCCTCCCCAAAATATATATTAGGGGACGTGTACCCCGTCCCATGCACCGGGATAGCCGCCCATGGTCCACATGATTATTTTCGGCATTTTCGGTTTCTTCTCATTTTTTAAACCTACAGTTATAAAGCCACGTGGATGGGAAAAGACGAATTATAACAGTGGTGTGATTCCTAATTATGTTCATTCAACCATGTTCGGGTATTGTACTGCCGCCGTGTAGTTTCTTCTCTGTTTCTATAGGTTTAAAAAGTGCTCTTAGGTAGTGACAGCTCGGTGGCCGAGTGGTTAACGTTCATCGATTTCTTTTCCGAGTCTTTCAGTATTTACTTTTTTCGCCAGAAATGTGATTGTCAATATTTATAAGAGTATTCGTTTACCGTCTCCAAACACCAACTGTACAGTGGCTTGCTCACCAAGCGCAGTGCAGCTGGGACCGCTCGTGAAGTCCAGGTAAGCATCTGCGTAAAGGTTGGTGGCACGTTTGGCTGACTCAGTAGTCAAGGCTTAGGGTGCCGCCATGTTCCTCCCTTTTATGGTGCTAGACCTTTGGGTTATATGGATGTGTAGAGGAAGGATGTGTGATGGACCGGAATCTAAGCCCATAACAGTCCTACATGGAAGCCGGTAAGCCGGGGTATGGGCCTCGGTGAATCGCGGCACCTAAAAGATTGGTCAACATCACATAACTTTTGTTATGCATACCTTTTCGATTAATAAATTCTAAAGGTATACGGGAAAAATCAAGGAATGTTTTTGTCTGTCTCGTCGTTCGGGCTTTTCTCTGTGTATTATTATGTTTAGGGAAATTTGCAAGCTTCGACTTCTTAGAATATGCACCCATGGCTTTGCCCGCAATTGTACATTTCTATATGTTTCTTGTATTGTTTTTATGTATCATTCTGGATAATTTTCACCCCCCCCCCCCCCCCCCCCCCCCCCCACTTGTAAACTTTTGGGCCCGCCCCTGTGGGGTTCAATATCTATTCCACTCCCCAAATTTTGGGAATAAATTTCCCCACAAAAAAATAGCCCGCGGAAATCAATTTGAAATGAAAGGCAGCATACCAAATTGTAGCGCCCTCATTTTCGGAAAGCAAGCAATCGCATTTTCCTCACAAAAGGCCCAAAAGAGTGTTATGAAAGTCACTGCGTGCCAGCTCATTAATTTTTTGTGATCCTTCAGGTAAGAGGTCCTTGTGGTCTATAAATGGGACTGATTGTAGAAATATTTGTGGAGATCAAGCATTTTGTGACTCGTGGCTTCCAACTCGGGGGATTCCGGTCACAAAAACGACCAATGCGTGGGTCTATTTGGCGTAGAGGCGGGGGGCTACATTTAGACCTCTGCCCAGAGATGGGCCACCATTTCAAGGATGGGTTGGGGGAGGGATAGAAATACATAATTCAGTCAACTCTACTAAAATTGAAAAGAAAATGATCCTAGGGCTAGGGGTCTTAATCTTTTAATTTGAAGTGAAAAACACATTGTCACGTTACTCCTGAGCGTCACCAGGCGGCGCTCTTTATGGGTGCACCACAATAAATAGGCCAAAAATGGCTGCGCCAAACTGAATAGCATAGATTGTAAACCCACAACTCTTTTTGAATAATATATTTTGGGGGGTCATGCAATTGATAGATTGTGTAATTATGATCAGCTATCATCACCTGGGGGTTCTGTGCTTCAACTTTTGTGAAGACTTAATACATTTTGGCTTTAAAATTGGTCCTATTTGGCTTGGCAAGTGGAGGGATACAGTATAAAAAAATGGCAGCTAGCCGGTTTGGGAGAAGCCACATTTTTAGGGGTGGTACTCTTTGGGGACAATTAGCAAACATTCCAAACGTCTATCCTGCAAAAAATTGAAAAGAATTTGACATAGCTTTATTAACAAAAATACACTGTAAAATAATTATGAAGAAAGATTTTCAAAAAAGCTCATTAAATGCTTCAAATCGACGAAAAAATACCGTCACTTTTTCTCTGTCCGTTTCGCACGTCGCCATCTTGGATCTTGCGAACCTACCTCGCGAGCAGGATCCCTAAAAACGTGATCCGGATCTGTGTAAAACAAACAGGCACTATACAACCTAGTTACCATGGGTACGATCTTGCTGGTCCATGTTTTTCCCACCATGCACACGCGCCCATGGAGTCGAGGATGGGCCCTATATGGCCGTGTCCGAAATGGGCGTCTAGAGCTACAGCTACGGCTACGTCACGCGTAGTTGTAATGGACGAACACCTAGACAATAGACCTTTATCATGGTACAGCCATCTTGTTTTTCTCCTATTAAAATCAATGTAACCAAACCGAGGCTGGAAAAATAGTCTGGCACCTTCATTCAATAATCGGAATCACTATTCATAATTGCTAATGCATACAGGGAACAAGACAAAGATGGTGACAGCATGATAAAGGTCTATAGCCCTAGACAAGCGATTCGGACGCAGCCTATGTCTCTCTCAAATGACGTCACTTCCAACAGATTGCTACGTGCATCGGCATTTTGGGCGTCAGATTTTCGTGACGCGCATCATGCGCGCACACGCACCTGATGGCGTTGAATACGAAGTTGTAATTTTCCTACGAAGATGCATGGCGTCCTATGAGAGAGATCTATACAGTAATTCGCCGACGCCATTTTTACAGTGGTGCCGCGCAGGCTGCCTGCGTTCTTTAATTTGAGTCGCGTGCGCATTTTGGTCGAAGCTGTGTCGAGCGCGTGCGTCTGACACGCACGCGAGCGCCTCGCCACCGCAGTAAATGCTTCTAATTTTGGTCGCCGGATTAGTCTATAGACGAATCCGGCGACCAAAATTAGAAGCATTTACTGCGGTGGCGAGGCGCTCGCGTGCGTGTTAGACGCAAGCGCTCGACGCAGCTTCGACCAACAGGGTGTTTACAACTTGCCAAAATGCGCACGCGACTCAAATAAAAAAAACACGGGTAGCCTGCACGCACGCGGGCGCGGCACCACTGTAAAAATGGCGTCGGCGAATTCCTGTATAGAGTACCGAAGTGATGACGTCAATCAATGCACTGTTTGGAACCAGAATACATTCTAAACTGCATGTGTTTGGAACCATTGACGTCAGACTTCGGTACTCTATTCGAGGTGCCCGGAAGTTTGGTTTCTCGAGTCAACTCGCGTACGTCAACTCGGGTCAACTTCCATGCTCTAGACTTAAAAATTGACGCGCGATCCTCTCACGCAGGGTTTATAGTTGACGCGGAAGCACCAGCGACTAGTCGCCGAAGGGTGCATGCCACTAAATCTGTGAAAATCACTGCGCGCGAGCTCATTAATATTTTGTGATCCCTCCAGTAATTTTGAAGAGGTCCCTGGGGCCTATAAATTGGACTGATTGTAGAAATTTTTGTGGAAATCAAGAATTGGTGACCCGTGGCTTCCAATACGTGGGTCTATTTGGCATAGAGGCGGGGGGCTACATTTAGACCTGGGCCCAGAGATGGGTCACCAATTTAGGGGTGGTTTGTGGGGAGGGGAGTATAAAAAAAAATTCCTTCAACTCTCATAAATTTAAAAAGAAAATTATTCTAGGAGTCTTAATCTTTAATTTCCAGTGAAAAAAATATTGCCACCTTACTCCTGAGCGTCACCAGGCGGCGCTCTTTCTTTCTATTTTTGTGTTGGTTACGATGAGCGCCGTATTTAGTAGAGTGGAACCTATATGAAGCAAACATGGCGGCGCCCATATGCCAAGTGTATACCCTTACAAAAATGTTCTATAGAAATCTATAAAAAAAATTCTGTAGAGTTTCTGTAGAAAATGGACCACTTCTCTATAAGACATTTTATAGAATTCTATAGAAATTTAACAATTCTATAAAAGATAATTCTATAGAATGTCTATAATATTCTACAGAATTTTTCTATAGATTTGTATATAATTTCTTTAGAGATCCTCTATAGTTTTTATAGAATTCTATAGAAAAATGACCACTTTTCTATAAAACAGCTAGTAGAATTCTATAGAAATAGGACCACTTTTCTATCAAACATCTAGTAGAATTCTATAGAAATAGGACCACTTTTCTATAAAACATCTAGTAAAATTCTATAGAAATAGGACCACTTTTTTATAAAACATCTAGTAGAATTCTATAGAAATAGGACCACTTTTCTATAGAATTCTATCTAATAGAATTCTATAGAAAAATGACTCCAATTTTATAAAATGTCATAAATATTTACAAACTTGGTAACTTTTCTAAACATTTTAATTGAATCCTTTATATGTATGTCGACTTTTCTATCAACCTATGGTATTACTCTAGAAAATATCAACGTGATACACTTCATCCTTCAAAATTAAAACAATTGGAGATCAATACTTTTTTGCTGTGTACTTTTCACTGCATTTATTTCCAGCATAGGCCATAACCAAAACAGTCCTGAATTTTTCCAAATCTAATACTGTACATGAATAATTTCACACAGGGAATTAATGAAAAATGTATAAATACATGTATAAGCACCCGATATGCGATCAACATTAATTAAATAGGAAACTACATAATTCCACATACATCATTGTTTCTATATTAAAAAAATTGTAGGCAAAAAGAATAAAAAAAAAACTTTGGATGGATACAAAACAAGTAAATTAAAGAAGGCTTAAATAGTTTTGTATATTATAAACAAATGCAAAGAGACGAACAAGAATAATTACAGTATGAAAGATAAAAGAGCCTAAAACACATGAATCTTTAATTAACAATGAAAATAGATCCCACCATAAATCTCTGAAATTTAACTAAGATTTAAGGGGGAAACTACATTTTGGTTGTTAAAATATTAATAGTGAACAATCACCCCTGTTGGCGCACTTGGAAAATTTACATTGATCTCTTCAGAAAATCAGCCCTGAAAAAGGCCTTTGTGAAATTTTTACTAGTATATAAATTTGTGGAAACTGATAAATCACCTGACGTAAAGAGAAATGTCTTGGCGAAAAATTTAACTCATACTTCCGAAAATCTAAAATACACACGGACTAGCACTATGAACATCTAACAAAAGAAAACACACGCAGTCCTTTGTTACAAACAAAGGACTGCGTAGGTTTTCTTTTGTTAGATGTTCATAGTGTAGTGAAACTCGGTTTACTCCGGACACAGATGAAAATTTATGAAATAATTTTGTGGCGATCAATATGCAAACATTTAAAGTTAAATAAAACTATTTTTGAGGGTTAAGTGGACTTTCTGTTGGACTTAAAGCATGGGCAATAATGGGGGACCCCCCCCCCCCCCCCCCCCATATTTTGGGAGTTGACGGCTATGGCAGTGTGTCGTCCCCCCCCCCAAAAAAAAAAAATTCTCCTTTGTCATATACATTTTATTTTCCCTTTTCATTTGAAATTTAGACAGCTGGCTAACAACTGTTTTGTTATCACTAACATACAAAGCAACAATGGGTACAATCTTTACAGAATATTAGTCAAATAATGATTGTGTAAGCCAAAAAAAGAATGTCACCCCCTACTATAGTAACAATTGTAGACTTACTGCATACAAAAGGGTTTAACAAGTGTACAATTAAGAAAAGATCTTATATAATATACATGTAACTCGTAAGATCTTACGGGAGAGGACTTGAGCGAGGACTCGGACGACTTAGGCAGCTCATCTGTAATGGGCGAGGACTTGGACGACTTGGGTAGCTCTGCATATGCAACGGATGAACACGGGGCGAATTCACCTCCAACAAACAGCCGCAAAGAGACAAAACAGCGGGGGACGACACACATTGGCTCCCGACGCAAAAATATGGGGATATGAGACCCCAAATACTGAACCGTAGGCCTATTACACAGATGAAAATTTATGAAATAATTTTGTGGCGATCAATAGGCAAAAATTGAAAGTTCAAAATTGACTTAAAGCACGGGCGATCCGGGGGGGGGGGGGGGGGGGAGACACCTCCCCCCCCCCAATATTTCCCCCTTTGTCATATACATTTTATTTTCCCTTTTCATTTGAAATTTAGACATGCTAATTGGCTAACAACTGTTTTGTTATCACTAACATACAAAGCAACAATGGGGACAATCTTTACAGAATATTAGTCAAAATAAGATTGTGTAAGCCAAAAAAGGGAAGGTCACCTCCTACTATAGTAACAATTGCAGACTTACCGCATACAGACAGCTTGTGATCAGCGTGTCGACATGGTTCAACCATTCCTTCCTCTATGGTTCAACCATGTTGCTTGTATCTTATACGTGTGATCGACCATGTCCAAAGACTTGTCCATCCATCCAGCAATCACCAGTGTATTTTGTACATATCAGGTACAGGTTGAGTGTGTATATGAGCAGTGAATTAAGTCCACAGGCATACATGTAAATGCCATGCAAATATCCACGATTTTGACCCAGTTTTATACAATTTCTGCCATCAAGCCCATACTGCACTGCTGCACTGACATTCAACTGACTGCAGTGCAGATTTCAAATTTCCCACACCGTTTATCTCTGGTATGCAAGCAGCAAGGTCACCTTGTCATGTGACTTGAGTCTAAGTAACATGATACTCTTGATGATGTAACAGTACATGTAGGCTTTGGTCTGTACAGGGTCTGTGCACATCAACTTCCTGTTTGGCTTAGTAAACTGTTGGGCTAGCTGTGTGGTGTACTTACATGTATCATGTGCTGTTGCATATTCAGTGTTGCATGGTGTACACCCAGAGAGGTACATATTATGTACCAAACCTGCAGTTCGGTAAGGGAAAACAAATGAATACTTTGAAAATGCTTATAATCGCGTATTTAAGAATCATAGTCCTCAGCCTTGATCTTGTTAGTAAATTTGATTGGAAAAAAAAGATTTTTTAAAGTATTTAATTATATAGTTATACTTATCTCTAATTTCTACTGAAAAATAAAATCATATGGAATGTTCTATATAATTCTATGTTTCTATAGAAATTAGGGGCAATTACTTTAAATATGTACATACTTTCTACAAACAAATTAATGTGTCTATATTTCTATAGAAACATAGAATTCTATAGAAGACTGACAGGAATTTGTTTAATCAGTGTTCTATAGAAATCTATAGATGTTTTTTAAAATCTCTATAGATCGACAGTCTTCTTATTGGAGTATTCTATACAATTCTATGTTTCTATAGAAATTAGAAACATATTGTGGGTTACTATATAAATGTACATACTTTCAACAAACAAATTAATATGTCTAATTTCTATAGAAACCATTCTATAGAACTGGAAGATTTGTTCTATAGAAATCTATGTAATTTTGTTTAATCTCTATAGACAGCCTTAAATATTCTATAGAAAACCATTGCCTCTATAGAACCGTATAGAGCTCTATAAAACACTCTATAGAATTCTATAGAACTTTTTTGTAAGGGTGTACTCGCCAAAAATAGGTATGTTTCATGTTTTGAACCATGAAATCTCACAGAAAACACAGTAATGATTACACACATGATAGAGAACAAAATGGGTTCTGTCTTTCTTTTATTTTTTTGCTCTCGCTGTCTTTTTATTCACATACACATTTCAGATGCCTATCAGCCATGTTATCAACATGTTTACAATAGGTTGCGCTGAGGCTCATAAATTTACACGTGCTTTTTTGTTACTGAAAATTAAAGACTTTTGTTGGACAAGTAAGTAGTTTGTCTGCATTGTTTCACCCAATATTTAGACTGAGATGTATATTTATTTATTTTTATTTGTAGCATGCCCAGGCTAGGGCTATCATGACTGCTGGAGAAAACTTTTGATCAATGCCAAGGTAGCAAAGGTAAGTTGACCTCACGCACGCGGTCTGTATTGTTTGTTATGCAGATTTCTTAAACTATAGCAAAATGGATTCCATCTGGAAGGCCTCAATTAAAGGCAAGATTTTAAGAAAGACTGTACACAGAGGCAGAAACAATTGTAGAATATGGACAGGATATGTCCAGCAGAAATATGGCATTATTAATGTTGTCATGCCTGGCTCAAAATCAAATTCACGCACAAGGATGCGTGTGCACAAGTTGACTTACATTGTTTATTCTGGAGTCCTTGATCTTCCCCGGGGGTATGATGTCAGTAACCTGTGCCACAACTCCTTGTGTGTGAATTTTGATCGCCTGTCACTTGAGCCACACGCCATCAACACTGCAAGATCTCGTTGTAAGAGATGTCGTTTGTGTTCGGGCCATGGCCCATACAAGGATTGTCTTCTTTAAAATTTAATTAAGGAGAACTTTTTTGCTCACCATTAAGTTTGATAACTGAAATTGCTCACAATTTTTTGATGCTACACTTTTTGCTTTTATAATTCATTTTTGATTGAAACGTATGCTGTAATTGTGCTCACTCTGATTCTTTGCCAATCCACATCTGGAGGGATTGCTGACTTGGGTTCCAGTTGCCCTTTCTTGTACAATGACTTGGCAAAGTTGTACAAGTTATATCGTTGTGCTCTACACTTTGCCCTTCGTATTTTATAATGTGTGCTCCTAGCCCGTTGGGAATGATATTTTTCTTTTCTGTTAATTTCAGCCAGACTTTTGGCAGCTGCAGATCCTGGCAAAACAGGACAACCTGCAGCTTCACACTTGAGGATGATTGAGTTGGCATGGCCATTGTTGACAAGGTGAACTGCGCTGTGGTCTCTTGAGAGAGCATTTCTGGAAAAGGTTAGTGTCCCTTTTGGATTAGTACTTGAAAAGCATGGTTCATGGACTCTGCTTTTTGTGTTGCATTGCCTCGTGACCAATTCTCTTCTGAATTTTCAATTTTCTTGTCAGACTCGAGCATTTTCAGTTTTCCCCTAACATGAACAGGAAGGTAGGGAAATCTGTAATTGCCATTGCAAACCAAGGACCGCTTTTTGCAAAGGTTGTGGCGACCTTGGTAACATTCGGGAATGGTTGAGGCAGCCTGTTCAGCCATGTCATACATTTGGGCAAAGTTTCTCCCACATTTCTTGAGGATTGCCCCTGCTTTTGCTTGTACACTGTGACTTACATCGTCACCTAACCGGTCTTGTATCTTTTTCTTTTCTTTTTTAGTTCTACCAGGCATCATGTCACCACTGAATTTGGCCCGACTGATTGCTGAACTGAGTGATCGATTTAAGTGAGGTGGGTCAAGAAAGTGTTCTGGCTCGATACCTGCTTTAATTCTCATCTGAGACATAAAACCTTTTGCCATACACCCGTCCGCATCGCTTGTTACTCTTTCTGCCAACAAGGGTTCCTTACACTCTAGAAGTTTCTTGGCACATTGAATTCCCCCTTCTCTTTCATGCCCCATGTTGTAATTTGCTGGGCGTGTAGCACTACAAGAATCTGTGTTCTCGAAACACTTGTTACTGCTGTGTTTGCCTGACATTTGATTTGCACATTTACAGAGTTTATTCTCGTGGTGGTACATTACTACCATTTTTTTGGTGGTTACATTCTCACATACTACGTCCCTAGTTTGGGTTGCCGGCAGAAATGGTGTTTTTTCCCGACAGTTTCTCAAGGGGTTATTGTATTGTCTATCTAATTCGACAGCAATCGGTTTTTCTCTGTCATAGCCCTGTAATTCTTGAATACCTTTGACCAGTTTTTTCTTTTCAGCCATACTTCTAACATTTTCAATGATAATAATGTCCCCACATTTGCTTGCCGTTTTCTGCAGCCCACTGATTGAAGGAACAGTTGTACCCAATGCTGTCAAAAGTCGTCTTGCTCCTGTGGCTGCAATACCCGTGTTGAGGAGACCAACTTGGAAGGCCATGTTTGGAGTTGCAGTGCGTCGGCCTCTGCTGACCTGAGGTATCTCTGAGTACAGCTTCTTCCTTCCTGTCGAGAAGTGGCACTTGTTGCATGACAGCACCTCTGAAACAGCAAGGCTCCGGTGTGTTTCTTGCTCTGCCTGTAGCTGAGGCCAGCCATCACAGTCAGGATTCGCATGCTGATGGTCCAGGGTAGCTCGAACACTTGTCTCAACTGTAGTGTTGACATGAACAATTCTGTAGCCGCCTGGGTTCAAGTTGTCGGCTCCTTCCCTCTGGAGTCTGCTTATCGGCGTTATTTCCTCAATTTTCGGTCGCAGCACTATCACAGTTTTATTAGTTCTGGCACCTGGTGGGTTGTAGAAAGAACCTCGCTCATCTCTGGGAAAGGCCAGTTGCAATTGTTCATTTGTGGGTCTGATATAGGAAGATGAAACATCAGCCTTTTCTCTTATCAACTGACATGTCAGACCATTGCCTTTTTTTAAATAGGCTTTTTTCCTCTTAAACATGCCCTTTCTGTAGCGAACCATGGTGGACCTTTCAGTTGGTGAGTAATTAGGGTTATGAAGAATTTTGTTTATTCCATGTCACTACATGTATGAACAACAAAAGAATAATGGCGCACTAACAATAAACATCCATTGTCACGCGGCACGCCGAGCGTGCCGCGTGGTCACACTAAATTAGACTTGCAAAGCTATTGCATTTCATTCAGTGCATGCTTAAGTTACTGCCTCCCTGTTGTGCCAATAACCAAAGGCATTTTCTAAATATGAACTAGTTGGTGAAATGAAAATTATTAAATTCATAAAGCAAGTCAAAATGAATTCGATTTGTGACATTTCTCTTTTCTTCAGAGTTTTGGCTTATCTTGCCTAATAGTATAGTTTGAAAAAATGTCTGAAATTCCCCAACCCACCAATCTGACCATACTTCCCCCCCCCCCCCCCCCCCACCCCACCCCACCCCACCCCAATAAAAAAAATGTTTAGGAAAACATTGGATCAAATAGAGATGTTGCTAATGAATTTAGAGTTTACTAGTGCTTGGTTAGTTTTAGTTTATCTTCAGTGTGTCGTGCATTTTTGTGAAGGAAGAGCTTCCCCTTTTGACTTGACTTTGCATTGGCAATACATGCAACTTTGAATAACATGGCAAAAATCCGAGTCCGCGGACTAAACTGTAGCGCCCCATTTTAGAACAGCAAGTCTATCGCATTTCATTTTTTGAAGTGGTTCCTGTATTTTAAGTAAATTTTCACTGTTTTGAGGCCCATTTTCTCACCAAAGGCCCCAGTGAGTGCTATTAAAGGGTGCATGCCACTAAATCTGTAAAAATCACTGCGCGCGAGCTCATTAATATTTTGTGATCCCTCCAGTAAGTTTGAATTAGAGGTCCCTGGGGCCTATAAATTTGACTGATTGTAGAAATATTTGTGGAAATCAAGAATTGGTGACCCGTGGCTTCCAACTCGGGGGATTCCGTTCACAAAAATGACCTAATACGTGGGTCTATTTGGCATAGAGGCGGGGGGCTACATTTAGACCTGGGCCCAGAGATGGGCCACCATTTTAGGGGTGGTTTGTGGGGAGGGGAGTATACAAAAAAAAAAATTCCTTCAACTCTCATAAATTTGAAAAGAAAATTATTCTAGGAGTCTTAATCTTTAATTTCCAGTGAAAAAAATAGTGCCACCTTACTCCTGAGCGTCACCAGGCGGCGCTCTTTCTGTCTATTTTTGTGTTGGTTACGATGAGGGCCGTATTTAGTGGAGTGGAACCCGAAAGACGCTGGCGAAGTCGCTACAGAGTTCAATCAATTGAACTTTGACATGGTCGCTGACCTCACTTTTTTCAATGGGCCAATAGAATTGCCTGATCGGTAAGAAACGATGAATATGCAAATATGGCACACAGCATAAAAAATAGATATCACTATCAATAAACAGCAGCAACGTCCTATATTTGATTTATGCACTTAATATTTATTGTTATCAAAACAGCTGGGACAGACATTAATCACACACACAAAAAAGCTGCTAACTCCGATAATTAATAATCATTGCAGCTAAAGTAATTTTACGTTCAGCAGTGGCGATGTGTTGATCGTCACACGTCGCATTTGAATTCCAGACGCGCTGCGCGTATGCTGCGCGTATGCTGCGCGTATGCTGCGCGTATGCTGCGCGTATGCTGCGCGTATGCTGCGCGTATGCTGCGCGTATGCTGCGCGTATGCTGCGCGTATGCTGCGCGTATGCTGCGCGTATGCTGCGCGTATGCTGCGCGTGTGTTTACAAACGTCGCGTGACGACTATAGACGAATTCGGCGACCAAAATTTGAGGCATTTACTGCGGTGGCATCACGCTCGCGTGCATATTTTACCCACGCGCTCGATGCAGCTTTGACCAAGTTTACAACTTGCCAAAATGCGCGCGCGACTGAAATTAAAGAACGCGCGCAACCTGCACGGAGCGCGGTACCACTGTAAAAATGGCGTCGGCGAATTCCTGTATAAACTGCACAAAAAAAGGCGTAGCGTCCAGCGACCATCAGCGTCAGGTGAAAGAATTAACTGCGGTGGCACCACGCTCGCGTGCGTGTCATACGCGCGCGCTTGATGCAGCTTTGGCCAACAAGGTGTACAACTTGCCGAAAAGCGCACGCGAATCAAATTGAAGAACACGGGCAACCTGCACGCGAGCGTGGCACCATCGCAAAAATGGCTTCTAATTTTGTTCGGCGAATTCCCGTATAAGCCAGTTCGGTATCTCAAAGGTCAAAGGTTATTCGGGATAAAATTGCTGACGTAATGTCACGCCATGTTACGCGAACGCCCATTCTGATTGAATTTAACACAGTGCGCGTTGTGCGACCACCTTTTGCGTTCACCCGCGCGCGTTAGGTCACGCGGGTCATTCGGGATTGTACACATGCGCAGTTAAAATACCGAACTGGCTTATTATATCACCTCACCCACATATTCTGTGTCTCGATATGTCGAGAGCGAATTACATGACATTTATATTTTTGCTATCTTCCTGTGCACGGCCAAAACTACTACAGTATACCCGTAGCATAGTACAGGTTCTGTAGGACAAGGACAAGAGAACAAGAGGACAAGAGAAAGAAAATACAAAGGAACCTTTCATGCTTCATTTTGCTAAGTTCATTAAATCGTTCAAGTACAATATGAATATTACTTTATAATTAAAAAACAACTCAACTATGGATACTTTCCGTTACAACAAAGATGTTTTGTTCTTTTTATACATTAAACATAAGGAATTAATCAAATGTGATACCTGCCAACTTAAAACCAATATCTCAACATTTCAATCTGGTTTTCACATGTGAAAAAACTTCACTCCTTAATTGACTGCGTATTATTGGCCCGTCTCATCGCCTCACATAACTAAATGACATGTACAAATGTATTCCCTGATTAATAATTATCACTAAATCATGTCACGAAAACACGTATCTACAACATGTATTATAATTAAGGTATCTGCGTGCTATTATTTATTTATTCACTTATTCCTTTATTTGTCTCTTCATTTCTTCATTTTGTCATCTTTGTGAAGTTTTTTCTACCAAAGGTATGAGGGCGCCCGTCCCCATGAGCAACTACTTCCTGTTTCACTTTTTTAGCGGAGTGTCCGATCTTTAGCTTCTACGATCTTTCGTTATACTGACTGGACAGCGGGTTGGCCTATGCGTGTGCACATAACCGTGAAGTCATCACACATAAGCGGCAGCCATTTTGAAACTCGCAAGAACCAAACACAATGTGTATACGAACCGAAATGCGATGTATTTTGGGAATTAAGGAAGGGATATTAATTCATCAAGATGTTTTCTTTATTCCTAATGCTTGTTTATGCCCACAATGTTATTTTATTCATTGTATACTTCTTTTGAATGTATGATTAACACGGAAAACAGCTAGTTTTCCCCGATTCTGCGACCCTTACATAATGAAAACAAATAGAATAGGTAACTGAAGTAGGGGAAAACACTGACGAGTATTTATTAATCCAAAGGTTGGATTTTGTGTGCTGTTATTAAATATTACGTGTCATTTCAAACCCTCATACCCACATCTTCACTCTAATAAGCCCAGGTTTACAGATAATTAGACTCATGAAAGAAGCATAATCTATTTAAAGTAAAGATTCGTCAAACATTCCACAAGGGAAACTGACTAGGTAAATTTAAATACATTTTCAAAGTGAACAAAGAAACTGGCAGGAGCGGAATTCGAACCTGCGACCTCCGGGACACCGTACCGGCGCTCTACCAACTGAGCTATCTTGCCCTATATTGACGGTCTCCCAAATTGTCAGTATCTTTGTTCGGGTGGGCGCTAGCCAGAAGTCATAAACCCAGAATGCCGTATAGCCAGGGATCACACCCAATTTTACGATACAACCTGGGAAGCGACATTGTTGGGATCACTCAATGAGGATACGACTTTTAACTTATAATTCGTCAAACAATCCACAAGGAAAACTGACAGTTGGTAGAGCGCCGGTACAGTAACCCGGAGGTCGCAGGTTCGAATACCGCTCCTGTCAGTTTCTTTGTTCACTTTGATAAAGTAAAGATTGACACAAAACTGCATTGAAGAACAAAGAAGCAGGCTATGAGTAGTCTGATCCTTTTTCTATTCCTGTGAAGTGTCATACTGCACATTAAAGATACAATTTACAAGATAAACTGGTTTGCCAATCTCCTTCCAGTATAATCGAGATCACTGGCCTGAACCCAGTTCCAGTGGGAGACTTTTGAGACGCCGGTAGCAGAAATTGTTCTGATCAGTCGATCGTGCGCATGCTCAGAACTGCGCGCATATGCTCAGAACTAGCAAAAAGACCGTTATGTCTGCTGCCACCAGCGTCTCAAAAGTCTCCCACTGGAACTGGGTTAAGGCCACTGATCTCGATTATACTGGAGGAAGATTGGCAAACCAGTTTATCTTGTCAACGGGTGATGGGGGAAAGATAGGGGTCAAGGTCAAGGGTCAAGGGTGGCTGAAGACAGATAAGGGTGTGCTGGAGCCTGTCTGGTCAATTGGCCCTATCTTTCCCCATCACATGTTGACCTGTTGGACACTTATGCTGCTGAAAATTATTAGGGCCACCAAGAAAGCGAAGATGCTGAGCCGTATCCTGAGGATGAAATGGAGATAGACGAAGATAATCTTTTCATGGATGATGAGGATGACTCTTAGACTCCGCCACAACGTCACTTACAATAAATAGCTCAGTTGTCTTTCTATGTCTATATAGTTTAGGAGTTACTGTAGTAATAAATGTTCATCACTTGCAAGGAGGTCAATGCGCTAAGGTGTGCTTATTTGACACATCCTATGACCTTGAAGATGACTAACCATAGGACGTTGACATCAAATTGTCTTGTTAGGTGGGTTAACAAGAAAAGTGTTCAAAGCAATCAGCTTTTACTACCAAATCAATGGGAGCTGGACAAAAATAGTGCAGGTCGAATTTTTTTAACAAAATGCCCTTGACTCATGCCCTTGGAGCAAGACAATGACCTCTGATTACTTCTAAACCACCACCAATCGATTCCATGAAATATGGAAATTAGGACAACATGGGACTCTTTTTTTTGGGGGGGGGGGGGTGCATGGGAACGCATTTTTTCTGCTGTACTATTGTAACTGTGCATATTTGCATTAGATGTACACAGCTCAGCCTATAGGGGTGCACCACACTAAATAGGCTAAAATTGCTGCTCCAAACTGATTACCATAAATTGTTAACCCACAACTTTTTCTGAATATTTGATAGTTGTGTAATTATGATCAGGTATCATAACCTGGGGGTTCTGTGCTTCAACTTTTGTGAAGATTTGATAAATTTTGGCTTTAAAATTGGTCCTATTTGGCTTGGCAAGTGGAGGGATGCTTGATGAAAAATTGGGCATGTGTTCATGTGTTAAACGAAAACCATGGACCAAGAGTGGCTCAACAAAACAGTTGCTGCAATAATAAAGAAAGTGCGAGAAAAACCGTCTGCAGGATGTTCTATTTGGCAGGGCTCTCTGAAGAGGAAGAGGAGGACATTATGAAGCACGATATGGGGCAAACGGAACCACACCCCCCACTCTCTTTTGTGTTGGTCAATGTGTTCCCGGAATCTCAGGAATTCTTTTCAGAAATCTAGGGGGATGTGTTAGGTAACAATAGTCTAGAGTGTGTATAGAGTATAGGGGCAGCAATAATGCGTGTGAATCGGTTGGCTTACAGTGTCTGGAATGCCTTTTGCAACAATACGTTCTAGAGGTGAAATGATATTTGGAAGGACAGTAAAATGTAGTAAAATGGCGTATGTATTTTCTATTCTCAATAAAGTTTAGCACAAAACTTAATATGAATGCATAGTTAGAAATGTTGAGGGGAAAGCAAAACCCGCCCCCATCCCCTTCCCTTTTCACAACTTCCCCATACTAATTCCCCCCTCTTGTTGTTAAAATTAAATGATGTGTAGAGCTTTAAGAATTCTTATCGTAAGAATCACCCAGCTGTAGGAATCACTCATCGATCTCTTCATGCGCAAGACACCGGGGCATGTATGTTTGGCAATGGTTGTACCATCGCCGGGGCGGATCCAAAGGGGGGGGGGGGGGGGGGGGGGGGGGTCGAAACCCACACCCTGCTTGTTGCCAATTTTTAATTTATTTCTTTGCTTGTAAGGGCCTAAAGTTGCAAACCAGAAAAGCAAAACCATGCAAAGGTCGTATTTTGCGTGTGCGGGTATAAGAACAAAACAAAGATGGCGCCCCAACGTTAGGAAAGTGTGTCCCCGTGCCCCCCCCCCCCCCCCCCCCCCCCTTGTAAAATTGTGTCCGCAGGCGAAACATTTTGGGCAAATGTACGAAAACAAATTCAGAACCCCTTCCCGCAAACAATCCTGGATCCGCCCCTGCATCGGTAACACTTCTCTAATTTGTTTGTTTTGAATGAACAATACGTTACTTTCAATTTGAATGCATCTTTTACAGACACGAGTGAAGCTAAGAGGCGATAGAATGCTCGGATATTTGAATGATTATTTTTGATTGTCGAATAACGATCTGCGTGATCATTCAATTTCAATCTAAATTGAATGAGCCAGACGTTAAAATGAACGAAAACATGGTGAAATTGGCCAGAAAACCTATATTAAGTTGAAATAAATATTATGATGTGCTGCAAGTTCTAGTGGCCGTGCAAATTGCCTTTGTGTCCATTTCATTGACTCTTAGGATTGTATCGCGAGTGTGGGTGTTTCTGGAGCGTGAGAATGTACAGCTCATAGGC
The DNA here is from genome assembly GCA_037893225.1 of Hippasteria phrygiana. Taxonomy (NCBI): domain Eukaryota; kingdom Metazoa; phylum Echinodermata; class Asteroidea; order Valvatida; family Goniasteridae; genus Hippasteria; species Hippasteria phrygiana. The sequence goes on along the minus strand of JAZGUH010001072.1, from coordinate 120,725 downwards.
GGGGATCCGGGGGTGGGGGTAGGGGTTGGGGGTCGAAACCCCCCTGCTCGTTGCCAATTTGTGTGTGTGTGAGTTTGTATATCCCGGCAATCGTGGACCTAGGACAAAAGAATTTGGGCGTAGACAAAGGGGTCCATGTTTGACCTAACGTCCACGTTTGAAAATCGTGTACAAAACCAATGGGAGGCCTTCCGAAAACGTTAGAGTATAAACAAAAGAGGAACAATGGGAGGTCCACGATTGCACCCGTTTACATGACTGTGTGTGTGTGTGTGTGTGTGCTTGTAGGGGTCTACGCCTAAAGTTGCAAACCAGAAAATCAGAAAACCCTACAAGTCTTATTTTGCATAATGGGTAAGAACAAACAAAGAGGTTAAATGGCGCCATCAACGGTGAGAAAGTGTGTCAGACCCCCCCCCCCCCCCCCCCCCCCCCTTGTAAAAACAATTTGGGCAAATTTCTGGGCAAATTTTCAGAAACCCCCTTGCCAAAAATCCTTCATCCGCCCCTGGCTATGTAGATAGACAGACATATACACAGACTAACGAACTGACACACTTTTATACAAACAATACAGATGGATGCGTGCGGGAGATATAGACAGACAGCAAAAATGCAATAAATACACATTATTTCGGAACACTTGGTAAAACGAGCGAAGCCAAGCCAAGCCAATCCAATCCAATCCAATCCAAGCCAAACCAAGTCAATCCAAGCCAAACCAAACCAAACCAAACCAAACCAAACCAAACCAAACCAAACCAAACCAAACCAAACCAAACCAAACCAAACCAAACCAAACCAAACCAAACCAAACCAAACCAAACCAAACCAAGCCAAACCAAGCCAAGCCAAGCCAAACCAAGCCAAACCAAGCCAAGCCAAGCCAAGCCAAGCCAAGCCAAGCCAAGCCAAGCCAAGCCAAGCCAAGCCAAGCCAAGCCAAGCCAAGCCAAGCCAAGCCAAGCCAAGCCTCCCACCCGATTTGTTTTGGGGAGTGGTTATATTTTTGGAATTTTGGGTGAAAAACTAGACCTGCAGCTGGCACCCCCTAAGTATAATCCTAGATCCGCCTGTGTATCGAGAAAGCTTTGATAATAGCTAATACAGATTTTAGAAACTACAACAGATAGTTAAAGTTACAAACCTATATCAATTGCCTATCAGGCGGCGCGTCTACTTCACAACGGGACTACATTCACGCAGTGAACATTTACAAAATTCCGACTACGAAAGGGCCACTAACTACTAAACTCATATTAAATACCACACCCTCAGTTTTTAAGATGGTTTCTTCCTAAATTTCATCTCCGAGCTCTTGAGTGAATCGTAATTGTACTTCCAATAGTACCAGGCCACTCCCTGGTACGGTTCACCGAAGTAGCGGCCGTTCAGGTGGGACTTATAGCAACCCGCGTACCACCATGCGCCGCGGAACCATTGGGCGCAGTTCCTGCTCCAGTCGTCGTTGTCCAGGTCTCTTGTCGAGAAGCGCTTGCCGTCATGCCTGAACAGCGAATCGCCTGAAATAAACAGGGAGTTATTTAAATGAGGTCTGCGTGATTCCAACACCACCACAACTTGCACAAGTTGTCTTTTACACCCTGCCAGCACCCCTCCATCGTGAGTTATTTTTGGTTTTTGTTTTTCATTTCCAACATATTATCACCTTTGCTGTTTCGTATACCATGTGGTCCTCAAAATTTGGTTATTTTTCAAAACTAGTGATATTAATGGTCTGGAACCTTGCCTGAAGGAGAGTTTTTACATAATAAAGATATTTCAATGAAAATTGAAAATACTTTATATGTTTGAGAACATTCTTTGTATATGAATTATACACTCTAAATAAAAACTGTGTTTAGCAAATAAACACAATCTTGCTATCAGTTTGTAAACATGTTTAGAAGCTAAACATTACCTGTATAATTCCTAAACAGCACTAATGTTCAATAGCTAAACACCAATATCCGCCAATACTCAAACATTTGTAGTATTTAAACGTGTTTACAAACTGATACCAAAAAAGTGTTTAGAAAAGTGTTTAATTTCTAAACACAGTTTTTGTAGTGTAGCTGATGCGGTTTTTTTCCATTACAACAAAATGTGGTCATGCACTCAAACCATCAACAGTAGGAAGCATTGTAGTAATTTAGGGCAACCTACCAACCCATGCCGACTCATTCCTTGCACATTCCTGTTTGGCAGAAATCTTGGGCTGATTGTTTGCATTAACATTATAATTTATACACTCAATATTGTTGACTCGACCATAGTCAGTGACTCGGCTTGTCTCAAGTCGATTCCATCCAGCACACCTCGTGACTCACTTGACTCGATTGACTCCACCCAAATCATAGTGGCTGTTTCGATATTCCACAAGTAAAATTACATCGCTGAAATAGCTGCATTTATGTCTGCACAGTTTTCCATCAATCAAAAATTGCAAATGGTGCTCCATAGATTAAGCGGGTGGATTGACAGATTTAGGGCAAGGATTGGGCAGTATGGTTCGATCGTCTCTTACCGGCCGTTCCCGAGTAGCCTCCTACGGTCAACCGGTAGTAATCGGACACGTCAGCGATGTTGAAGGAGCTGTATTCGGCGTAAGCGGTGTTGCCCTGAAAGTCCGTCAGATCGACCCGTAGTTTGTAGTCGTTCTGAGCAGTGAGTCGGTGTAGGTTGTCATTGCCGAGCCAGAACTCACCGTCTAGATCACCGAACCCCCGGCGGTAGCTCTCCCAGTCACGGTAGAAGTCAACGGAGCCATCCCGACGCCGCTGAAACACCTGAATAAGCATCATTTAAATTAAGTCTTCCAAAAATAGAAAGAAGGAGACCCTTCTTTTTCAAAACGTCATCCTGGCCGTTTTGGAAGCGCACATATTCACCTATACGAAGGCGCTCAATGTGCTATAAACATAACTAATCCATATATTTTAAAATAAATAAAGAAAGAAAGAAATCAAGAAAAGAAAAGCATTAAAGAAACAATACTATATACATAAGTATAGGTGGTCTCCATCACGTGCGTTCCTCTCATGTAAACAACTTCAACGTTGGTTTACATCACTAAACATCTCCATCGAATGTATACATTATACAATTGCTGAGTGTTTATGAGTGCAATGGAAGAAATATTTTCATGAGCTAAAAGATTAACTGTTACATTCAACGAGGCGTAGCCGAGTTGAATGGAACAGTCACCTGAATAGATGCTTGCATTGTAACAAATTGCCCGTAAAATTAACAGTGAGGCGTGCAGCAAGGTGCCATCCGTCTACCGTATTTGTCATGGTCGAACCGTATTTAAATTGACCGATAAACCGTATTTTTACGGTGAAAGTCTGTAAATACATGTGTACTGCCATTTTTACGGGCACCGTTGTTTTTTTTTGAAAAACATGAAAAGGTAGTATATACTGAAAGCTATATGTTGCCATTTATTATCTGCAAATTAACAGAAATTAATGAAGTTGGAGCCAAACTAAACGGAAGTAACTTATTATACATTACTAAACAATACAAATTGAATGATTTCGTGCTTTAGCTTTATATTAAGCTTATCTCACCATAATAAAGTCATTGTTTCTCATGAACAATTTCAATATTCGAATACGAAAGGAGATGTTATGAGAATCTTCATGTTTGTAAAAAAAAATCAAAATTCTATTGTGGAATTGTTTGAATAAAACATATTATGGTCAAGAAAGTCTATTCTTGGACTAAACACTGCAATTTATCCTGACTTCTGTAAGCACAAATTTCCTCATTATCTGATTGGTTGTGCAATTGCTACGTATGAGCGACCTTTTACGGGTTTGCCTGTAAAATGTAACGCGCATTCCATTTACGTTTACTCACATTGAATATTTACATGCTTTTCACCGTAAAAAATTAATGAACAAAACATAATTCATTCACGTCCTAATAATGAGGGGAACCTTTCCCGAACTAGTCAATAAAGGGCGGTGTTCAGGAACCCTTCAAAAGCTTTAAGTCGGAGCGAAATCCACCGTAGCGTTATCGTATTCGCTGAGCTTTTCTGCTTTCCGATATACGTGGTGACAACTGCGGTTGTTGTTTCAATATTCTTGTATAGAAACAATGCATCCGCATAACACGGTGCGGCATGTTTAACGTATGACTACAAAAATCTTTGATTAACAATAATGAAATTTTACACAGATAATTGTCATAGTCATTTTCATATTGTATTGCACAAAGTCGGGGGAGGGAATCCGCCTGGCTGTGAGAGGCCCTCAAATACGGCTGCCTTAACGAAATGAGTGCAGAAACTGAACTAAAATTCATTCGCAAGAAACTTGCTTATAATCGCTAAGGTGTTCCATATTTAAATGAATGGGAAAACTTATAGTGTTTATATGCCTACAACTGGAATCTAATGTCGGCACACTTCAGCATGATGCCCTTTCCATATTCCAGCGACAAATCGTTGAGTAAGTTCAGTTATCTATGCATTTCTTACCGTCCAACCACCATCACCGGTGTCCATATCACAGTAAACCTCAACCTCCATCCCACCGTCTAAGGGCTGGACTACGTAACTCCTGCTCTCGGTCATCCCCTGTGCCAAGACATCTGAACAGTCCTTGGTAAACGAAACTAAAAAACGGAAAGAACATGGAATTTTCTTTCTTCCTGGATTATGTGCATTCTATAGTTATTTTCATCTTCAACGATCCTGACGAGAAAATGTGGCCTGTCCCAAATTAAACAGGTAATAGAAAAAGTTGCAAATTGAGAAAATGTTTTTTCCAGAAAGCGCAGGCAATAAGCTTTAAAGATTATGTTGATTGCTGAGAGAATAAATCTGACGTCATAACATGTTACTTCCCTTTTTAGTGCTAGACACAAAAGGGGAGTTCGTGTTATGACGTCAGATGTATTTGCTGGCCGCAGCGACGACTTTTAGACAAAAGTCATTTTTTTGTTATTTCATGGCAGACATAATTGGTTGTTTTATTTTACAATACGCAATGTACATAAAACTACAAAATGACGCAGACTTCTCTCAGCAATCACCATCCTCTTTAATTTGATGTATTCTGTGTTGCTGTAACTCATTCCTTGGTCTCGCTATAAACCTTTCGAACTTGGTAGAGTTTGTCCCCTTCTTTTGAGGAAATGATGCTCAAATTAAGTAAACCATGCATACTGTAATTTAAACTAAAAGCACCCCCCCCCCCCCCCCCCGCAAAAAAAGTCACCCAAAACAGTATTGGAGATTGAATTCAGTTTCAAAACTTCGGGATATGATAGAAGGGGGCTTTTCAAATGTACAAATGTTACGATCCAAAAATCGTTGGCCACATCACTAATGTTCACACACAACAAAAGCTCACAACTACAAACGTTTTGAACAGCCGGCGTAATTAATTACGCACATTGTTTCCTCGGGGCCATGTGGCATTTTTAATTGCCCTTCATAAAAATATCTTGATTAAATATTTAGTCGCATTTAGTCTTGTGACGGTCTTTCAACTCTTCAGTACCTCTGTCAACATGTTTTGAAGATTTTGCAGTTGAGCCATTTAAACTAAAGCTGTCTATACCCAGCACGATATGGGATCAAGGGGTACCCCCCCCCCCCCCCTTGTCCCTATACACTATACACACTCCAGACCATTGTTACTATTGTTACCTAGATTCTCACTAGCCCGTTCTTACTTGAACGATTTTCTACGCGAATGCCGTGCGACTACCGAATCCCACAGGGCGTACGGGAGTCGCACGGCAGTCTGTTGATGATTCGCACAGGTTGTAGGGGTGCCGTGTGTAATTCGGACGGGTCGCATGCCCGTGCGAGTTTTTCAAATGTTGAAAATTTCCATACGGCTGTCGTACAGTTCGCATAGTTCGCATTGGTAGCATTAGGGTCGCACGGCAGTCTGATAGGTCGCAGGGGAGTCTGAAGAGAGTCGCACGGCCTGCTTGCCATCACTCTTCTTCGGTGGCATCGTTGTGTTGTGTTGAATAGCCTACTTGTTGACTGTCGAAGATCAAGTGCGGTTATGAAGATCGACGCCAAAAGGCCCTGCTTTTATGCGATTCGCGCGGATCAAACGGCGCTTGTACGGCGGTCGCACGGCGCTCTGATTGGTTGTACGGCGGTTGTACCGCATGCGCACAGGTCGCACGCGAGTTGAACAGAAATCGCACGGCGCTTGCACGGGACTCATACAGGTACGGTAGTCGCACGGAACTTGAACCGTTATCGGATGTTTCGGGAGGAAAATCGCACGAGAGTTGAACGGCAGTCGCACGGCCAGTTGTACAAGTGAGACTGCGCGGGAAAGAAACAGGGAAATTCGTACGGAAATCGCACGGCTGTACGATTTTTTAGTCGCACCGCAGTTGTACAAAAAATCGTTCAAGTGAGAACGGGCTATTATTGGTCATTTAAATTCGCGTGGTTTTTACACATCTGATCAAATTAAGTTTTCTTTTTCACTGTTTGGGCATTCAATTCAATTTTTAAGCACCCAAGATTTTGTTCCTAATGTTCGTTTTCGTTTAGGGGCATTCTATTTCATTTTGGTGCATTCAAGACTTCATTTGTTGCATTTTAACATTGAGTTTTGTAACCTCCTTTGACGGGTAAAACATTCAAATTATGGAACGTCGGTGCGCAAACGACGGATGACCATTTTCTTTTCTTATTCGTTTATAAGCAATAATTTTTTAATGAAATTAATACGATTTTTAATTGATATATTTTCCTATTGTCCTCTGAGGTTTTTTGTACAAATTGTGTACAATTTAAAAGGGATGGATGGATGATGTAACGAACTAATGAAATGAAAACGGCTAGTGAATTTTCTTTTTCACTGTTGATCTTTGTTTGTTTTAAAGTTGGACCCCAAAAATTAGGGGCATCTGTATGTTGACATGTTTATGAATCCTTTAACTTTGTTTACTGTTCTTTTTCGTTCTGATTCACCCATCGATCGGTTCATGTGCAAGACATCGGGGCATGTATGTTTGGCAATGGTTCTACCATCGGGAACACTTCTCTTGGGTAGGCCTAATTTGTTTTCTTGGGCCGATTCCATCAGACTATCACACTTCCCCAGTAGGCTTGCCATCTTATCTGTCTGAAGACTTAGTTAAGAGAGAGAGAGAGGTGTGCATCTACGGATTGAAGACGTCAGATATGATTTATGAGATAACTCAGACTTTTATAGGAATATGGACATGCAGAAATCTGGACATGTAGGAAAAGATGCTTGAAAAAAGTGAATTAATGAAAATGAATGCCCGATCAACACCTTACTAATGGTGCAGACGAAATTCAATGAACATTACGATACTTATAATTTAAATGCATCTTTTACAGGTACGAGTGAAGCTAAAAGACGATAGAATGCTCGGATAGTGAATTTGAATGATTACTTTCGATTGTCAATTGACGATCTGCGTGATCATTCAATTTCAGAATGCGCCAGGCGTTAAAACGAACGAAAACATTGTGAAATTTGCCAATAAAACCTATATTACGCATAAAGTTGACAGCACAGAATATTCATTTGCTATATGTATATAAAGCCAAAGTGATCTCAGACGATTCTGGCTTTATCGTTTCACTTATCATTTTGGTCATCGACTGACTTGTGGGACATCATACGCATAGCAGAATTCGCTTTTGAAATAATGTATTTTTCCCTTTCTTTTCAGTTAGGCCTACCGGAATGTTTTTTTCGTCAAACAATCCACAAGGGAAACTGACTAGGTAAATTTTGAATACATTTTCAAAGTGAACGAAGAAACTGGCAGGAGCGGGATTCGAACCTGCGACCTCCGGAACACCGTACCAGCGCTCTACCAACTGAGCTATCTTGCCCTATGTTGGCGGTCTCCCAAATTGTCAGTGCGCTGTCCACAAAGCACGCACATACATGCAGTGGCGTAGCCAGGCTCTTCCTAGAGGGGGGGGGGGGGGGGGGACTGGGGCATGGCTATTTTCAAGGGGGAAATTCGACTTTGTTAAATATGTCCACGCTATAGTAACGCATATCTACACACTACAGATGGCGACACCCCCCCCCCCCCCCCAGAGGGGGGGGGGGGGGGGGTGGAAGAGGGGGCGAAGAGTTCCCACAGGGGGGAGTTGCCCCCCCCCCCCCCTTTCCCCCTTGGCTACGCCACTGCGCACATAGCCGGTGTTGAGCGCAACGCTTCGCCCAGTCTGCACACTTTCCGCTGCAGTACATAAAAGGCCCTATATATGAGATACACAAGTTTAAAAACAGTTCACAAAAGTTCACAAAACGTGAAGGAAGGGGGGGGGGGGACGTGTCCCCCCTGTCCCCCCAGGATTGACGCCCATGCTCCCATGTATATTAAACACATCGCCGTATTAAAGCCAAGTTTGCGTTAATATAGCATCGCTTTGACTTCCAAGAAAGGGCCCTTTTTTCCCTTGTTCGCTGAAAAGTATTAAAACCATCCCAAAAATGTAATGTAGTTAATACTGTAATAACACTTTCATCGGTTTGGAACATATTGTATATGTACATTTGTATATTTGTCCTTTTATAAGATTTGTTCACTGAGCTTCAATATCTTTTCGTGCTGTATATATGAAATCCGGAAGCTCCTTGATGGGACAACGTCTGGGTCGATGCCTCCAAGGAATCATCGCATCGTGGGCCCAGGAAGAATAGTCGCCGCTCGACCCAATTTGTGATGTTTGACTTTCCCCGCGGATCTACATATCCCCTGTCTGAACTTTCCAGAATGTTTCAATCTCCGGGAAAGCCTTGTAGGTCTGTATTCACAATATTATTAATGGAGAGGTTGAGATTTTACAACCTATGCGTGTGGGTCTACGTGTGGAAGTGAAGTCGTGCATGATGCGGCCAAATTCTGTACAGAAACAGTGGCTAACTATTGGAAGCGGACAGCCAATTGTTACGGGGAAAAGTGATTGAAATAACCGCTGTTTGTGTCTAATTTATCGATGTCCTCATCACAAAATACGATTTAATTAATAAATTTATTACGGCTTCGAAAGTTTGCTTCAATTGTGTCAATATCACAATTGCATGCCAAATTTCAAATGTGTAATTTTACGAGCTATTAGTTCTCACAGTGTCGGTTATGCAAAATCACCAATGTTTGAAATATGTATGCATGCCCTAAAAGAAATATATATTCATGCCCGTCCCTTCCCATTGATTAAAAATATCAGTAGACCTTATCCGATGAAGGCGGCGTTAGAGGGCAAGAGCGGATCCAGAACACATCTTTTTTTGGGGGGGGGAAAAAAAAAAATGATTTTCCCCGAAAAAGGGGTAAAACAAAACCGTGCGCAAATCACAGATAAAACGGAGGGTTCTTGCTTCCTATTCTTTTACTTTGTTTTATTTTGTATGTGGGTGTACGCAGTAGCTGCCTTTTTGCGACGTCAGTCAAAAGAAAAAGTTGTATTATTTTTTTTGGGGGGGGGGGGGGGGCTATAGCCCCCTCTACCCCCCCCCCCCCCCCCCCCCCACCTGATCCGCCGTTGTTAGAGGCCACTATTTTTCTATCACTAGGATATGGGTAATCTTTTGAACAATCACTGTTAATAAATTAAAATAACAAAAAATAGCCCCTGAGACAAACATAACCTCTGAGACATCCGAATGTCTCGTAACCTCTGAGACATCCATAGTGATCAGTCACGCATGTCACTTGCAACAGCGACTTGCAAATGTGCAATATGACTGCGGAGATGCGGTTATTGGGTGCTATTGACAACTATGATGAATTTATTATTCTATCCGAGTTACTGAAACCAGCAATTCCTAGTCTTTGAAAAAGGAACCTTCGATCACTCGTCATTTTCGGAGCACGAATGCCGAGAACTTTTCCGATTTGATAAGCCTGATCTTCTTCGACTGTTCTCATCATAATTACGTGCCCAAACAGTACAGTGGTAAGATGAGTTGAGGGGCTTTGCACAGCACTGAGACGTCTTGTATACCCTAAAAGCTGCTAAAAGACTCTATTTTTATAACAAATTCGACTGAGATTAATGAACTACGTAGGTTTGTATGCAGCAAAATGGAAAGCGATCGATACTGATAAACAATAGCAATAACCAGTGACCGCAAGCTAAAGGTATCCAACTTAATAATTTATAAGGCATCCTAAATCTACACGTGTCAGTGAACTTATAAAATCGCTTTTACACGTACGACGTTACGTGTAGGGCTTAAAAGAAAGGACTGCGCAGGGAAAAAACTGATGATGTCATACTACTGTTGGTATTTCAAGACAATCGTCTTGAACTTTTGTCAACATTTAAAACAAACTTAGAGGTGAGGGTGGGGGTGGGGTACTTGTAAGTTGTGCCATTCCCGAACAGGTCCAACAACAGTTAATAAACAAAACGCGCCTGTCGTGGCTGTCATTTTTCATGTTTGCCCAATACCAGATGTTAAAGTGTAGCGTGGCCCCTTTTTAGGTCAAGTTTTAAATCTTGGCTGTAAATTTATTATAGGTTTTACCGGTCAATTTAGGCCTATTTCACTTTCATGCATTCGTCTTATACAATTTTGCATCTTGAGTTGAAACCGTCATTCAATTTCATTTGGAGGCATGCGAATTCATTTAACATTATTTTCAATTTATACGTCGTTCATTTTAGCCACGCAAAATTGGCATTCAATTTAGCAGAGCAGGCCCAACTAGAGATTTCTACCAAAATGTTACTTTCGTTTTCGTTAAACGACAAGCAATTTCACAAAATGAGCATTCCAAAAAAATAATCAAGAAACAAATGCAAACCATAGCTGCCATTTCTTCACAGGTTCTTCAGTTTGTAGTTGTACTTAGCAATCGTTTTCGAAGAACACCAGGAAAGTTATTCTTGTAGAATATAGTGAACCGTTTCTATACCTTTTAAAATCTAAAGGAAACTAAAGTTAAACATAGATCAACAAAACGTCAATTTAGCTGCAAAATTCCCACAATTGCCTGCCCATTCATGAACATTTAAATAACCAAATGCACGCTGCGAAAGGCAGCTGCGAATTTGAATGCTGATGTTCGAGTGGATTGTTAAATTAAATGCTTATTTTTTTTAATTGCATGACGCAAGAGAACAATTGCCTACACATTTGCAATAAGCCAGTTCGGTATTTCAACTGCGCGTGTGCACAATGACATTTTATCCCGAATGACCCACGTGACAAAACGCGCGCGTGTGAACGCAAAAGGTGGTCGTACAACGCGCACACAATCAGAATGGCCGGAAGTTCGCGTAACATGGCGTGACATTACGTTAGCAATTTTATTCCGAATAAAATTTGAACTTTGAGACACCGAACTGGCTTATTGGTTGCAAGGGGTTCCTGGCCCCTCCGCCCCCACCCCCACCCCTTACCGAGGGCCTGGGGGAGGGGGTGTACGTATACGCCCGCACCCATTTCCCAAAAGGTGGTTTTTAAATGTTTATATTGAATCGGTCAAGGTTGATGGCCCGAATCCTGTCGTATGTTGATATGCGTCCCGTGTCCGTTTGGTAGTGTGTAAAGGCTGTTAAAAAGCGGTTCAACTGTTCACTGTTTAAAAATACATTTTAAAATTTAGTCAAGACAAAATTGGATGCGCATCCCTCTTCATACGGGCCTGAATGACGACAACGAACAGTGCAACAAAAGTGTCGACTGCGACGCCGACGATGCTAAGGACAATGGCAATAATAATGAAACGACAATATGAACAATAATGGTTACAGCAACAACAGTAACAAAAACGCAAAGAACGGAATTTAATATTGCAAGAACAATAACACTGGCCACACTTCCAAAGCAAAAATAGCAAGCAGCAGCAACAGCAGCAACAGCGGCGGCGGCAGCAGCAGCTTGAGCAGCAGTGACTGCGGCAGCATCGTCAGCCCCGTCAGACGGAGGTCGTAGGTTCGACTCCCGCTCAAGTAAGCCTGTGATTTTTCACACAGGTTCTGGGAAAGCACTGAGCATAGAGTGCTTCATACACTACGTCGGGAAATGGCAAAAAGCTGTCTTCTAATTTACATCTTCCCCGACGCAAATTCCATCTTCTCTATCTCTAGACGTAGCAACAAAAATATCATCTGCAGCAGCGGCGGCAAGAGCAGCAGCAAGAAAATGTGGTTGCGGCGGCGGCGGCAGCAGCAGCAGTAGCATCGGAAATAACAGAAGCCGCAACAGCAATAGCATCAGCAGCAACAGCGGCAGCGGATGCAGAGCAGCAGCACTGGTTTTCCCTTTAATCATTATAAACTTTTGTTTTTGTTTTATTCATAAAATCTGAGTTTTAATCTACCTTTCTTGATTTTTGATGCAAAGTCAGAGAAAGCCATGTGTAGCTGGAACACCTGCTGCTGGATGTCTTCCTCTTCTCGGCCGTATGTCTCGGCGAGTCTCGCAATCTCCGAGGAGATGAGACCTTGGACTGTAGAGCGATTGCAGCCGGCCTCATCCGGCTCGTTGACGGTGACGTCCGGGCTGTATATGACGGGTTCTCGGCCGGCATCTGCATCGTGTTCCCTCCAGATCCAGTGGGGCTGTCTTTCCTGGTCAAGTTCCACAACTGACACTCCATCGCACCCTGTGCCCCGGCACAGCGTCCACTGTCCCGCGGTGATATCGGTGTTTTCACCGGTTGCCGCCGCGACTGTGAAATCAGAGTTGGAATTCACTCCAACAAGCACAGTGAGAGTGAGCATCACGCTTACGTTGACAATCAGCGGTTCCATGTTTAAAAACTACTCGAAAACGTTTGTTGCTGAAGTCTGTGTCGACGTTAAGGACTATTTACAGGCCTAGTCCGCCGTTAGGATCCGACAAACACCCATCATTCTGAGAGTTGACTTTTGAAAATTCACTTGTCCAAGTCTGCAGAAAATTTGGCTCGCTGGAAGCCTCCCTAAAGCGTCGCTTGGATAAAGTTCACATGCAAATTTGCTCTAGGGGCCTCACCAGTCAGCGATTGCAGACGGGTTTAGTGTTTCCTTCCTAAGTGCAGGTTTGTTTGGACATGTAATATTTTGACAGCGGTGTTGTCGCAGATTATTAACCTCTTGAACCCGGGCATATACCGGGTATTTCATAGGGGCGTCGGGGCGCCAGGCCAGGTTATGCAGCTAAGCGAAACGGAAACAAGAGGCTTGTGCAGCCAAGCATAACGTACACAATACCCCAATCATGGATTGAAAATGCAGAAATTGGCGTGTATAGACGTCAACCGGCCAGGTGGCAATTTTCAATCTGCACATATTTGGGTCAACCATACGCAAGGGGTTTTAAGTCTTGTTTGGCGGAGCAGAAAAAAAGATGCACGTGCAAATGCTGAGCAGGTCAACCTTGTGACACATTGCACATCCATTCAGGTGTCTCATTCCTGCAGTGAGCTGATTTATTGGAAAGTTACTTATAGTTTTACAGGCATGTCTCACAATATATAGCACCCAAATTGGGGGATAATACATGTAATCGATTTTCAGGTAAAGTTTTTAATATTTACAAAAAAGAAGCCACATTGTCCTTTTATATCTTTTATAATAGGGGAAAGGGAGATTGAAGGTTCAAATCAACGTGTTTACTGTTGTTGTAAAGGTAGCCTGCTTATTTGGACTCTTCGTTTTTTCAATGCTCAATTTGCAGAGTTGTGCTCAAGTCAATCAGAAGTCAATCAAAAGTCATCACAAGTCACTTCACAATTCTGGTCTCAAGCCATGTAACAAGCTAATCAAACACACTATATAACCAAAGCATTCCTTTGTCATTATTCATCGCATATAGCTTTTGAGCTGACTTGCGATTGAATTGTGATCTGCCTTTTGATCTGACTTGTGATTGACTCGATTCAACTCTGTCAATTTGTATTAGGCCTATGTTGTAGGCCTATTCCTATGAAATGGAAATAAATATAACTCAATGTCTAATATCCAATGTTAAATGTTTCACAATGTTACTTTTATAGTTTTGTACGGAAAAGGAATCAACTTTGCGTCGTTTCCTTTGCTAAATCTTTGTTTTTCTGGTGTTTTCTTTTATAGAAATACAGTAAAGGTATGGCTTGATGACAAGTTTTCATTGTCATGCATAGCTTTTTACAATTTAGTGATAATATAGGTTTTCCCGGCCAATTTCGTAAAATGTTCATTTACTTCTGAAACTCGGTCATTCATTTTTGTCTGAATTTGAATACACGTCTTTAATCCCGTTTCAATTCGACGAAAGTTTAATCGTTTTCATTTGAGAAACAGGCAGCCATTTACGTTACCTGTGCATTCATTTTACGCAAGCATTCCATTTCCAGCCGAGTTCAGGAATACATTTTCGTGAATGTGCAAACAAAAGTAAGTTTATTTCATTCAAAATAGCAGATTACATCACAGAATTCTAAACCTGATACAGAATCTTATAATTTCAAGCAGAAATTTAAATGAGATATTACTCTTCATTCGATATTCGATTTTAATCAACCTGTAGGTGATGGTAGCACGAATTCGAAGCCATTATAGACGAACCTCTCATGTCGTCGTTTTAGTACGTTCTATTTTGTCTATTTCACATTTTAATTTGGCAGACTGTACCTTTGGGTCATAGGAATTTGTTTTCCTCCACGGTCTTGCCTTCTCCACATTTATTATTCCTATTTTTATGTTGATTTTTATGCAGATTTTTATCTTGGGTTTTATAACGATAATTGTATCTATAGGTTTTCCCGGACGATTTCGCAAGATGTGCATAAATGTTTGTAAAACTTGAATTCAATTTCGCGCTGATTTTGAGAACGACGTATATCCGGGTTTCATTTTCGCAAAAACTAGCATTCGATTTCATTCTGTATCATTCAAATAAATTTATGTGCATAACGTTTCATTTAAACGATTACAAATACGTGATTAGGCTTTCGGTTTGACGTATGCGTGGCCGATTATTAAGAATGTGCAATCTATTTCGCAGCAAATCGATTCGTCATTGTTGCACGGCCTGAATTGAATATTCGTTTTCATTTGTTACAATTTAAATTCGCAAATTCTGCATCCAATTTAAATAAAGTTTATAGGCCTATACAATTCATGATACAACCTTAATTGATTAATTAATTAATTAACTAATCAATGTATTGTAGACCTAATGGATCATTAATGTGTTTGTTCTTTTTTTTATTGTTGGTGGTTCTTTGTCTTAATTGTATTTTAATGTCTTTCTGTATTTCTTAGAGTTCTCTCTCATTTTATCAGTTCGATTGTCTACCATTATTGGATATTTTAGGAGGCCTACCGGTATGTCAACTGTGAAATTTGGCTATATGATGCGACCGTGGCAAATGCTGAGCAAAGAAAGAACGATTTTCTTAAGCTTATTTTTGGTATGTTTCAAAAGACTATAAGACCACCTGGTTTATGTTACTTTTGTTAACAAATAAATGAATTCCAATGCTTGACCAGGGATGCATTAACAATAACAAAAAACCACTACGCGGGAAATCGGCTGCACATTTAGCGAAATAGATTGGTGATAAATTAAAAGGAAAACAGGATTGCGGATGTGCATTCGAATTCGCGCTAAAATGAATTATCAATTACTAATTCAGTGCACATTCGGGAAATCGTACGCTGATTTTTTACGTCTGAATGCACCTTTATGGAAATAGAATTATCAATTGTTAAATAGAAAACGGGATTGTGAACGTTCATTCTATTTCGCACGAAAACGAATGCATCTTTTACAAATTAATGTGCACATTTTCCGAAATCGTCCGGGAAAACCTATATTATGTGGAGAGAAATAAAATAATAATAATAATAACCGTCTTATGCATTTGTAAAGTCTTTTTGAGAGTGTTGCAGACCATATTGCCGATACTCTACAGGAAATCGCCCGTAACAACATCGGGAAAAAAATCACCCACGAAAAATGCACAAGCAGTGTGCTCAAGCACAAACTTATCTCCCTCGATGCTTGGCCATGCAGAGAACATACTGAGGGCTAAGGTCTGTCACAAAATGAACTTGATCTCAGATGTAGTCAGTGGTGGCTCTCAGGGGAAGGGGGATTTGACCGAATGTAATGCAAAGAAGTGTAAGAATAAATATAATTTCTTTATGTTGAAGACTATGTAGTAACTAATGGAAAAAGAAATTTAAAAAATCTGGTAAATATTCAATAAGAAAAAAAGCTTGACAATTTTGATCTTAATTGGATGTTACTCCATCAACTACAGAGATTTCTATTTACATAAATAATGCATGATGCAGCTTAGAATTTCATTCTAAATTAATTTAAGGTATGGTTTATTTGATTGACGGTTAATGAAAAGGAAACCCTTAATTTGTATTTGGTGTAGATGCCATTACACAAAATGTAAAATTGAATGCTCAATGTTTGAATTTCGCCCTTTAAAAGCGAAAAAGAAGTCGTGTAAATGAATCCGATGGGACATAAATGAAAGGTTCTGCACAAACACTTAATTGATTAAACTGAAATGGAATCGAACGCTCTGGTAGCGAAAATAAAAGGCGTGTTCGTTCAGAGCGATTTTCAAAATCTCGGCGGAATTGAATTAACTTTGTATCGGCAAATGAATGAAAATTTTGCAAAATTGGCCGGGAAAACCTATAATTATACTTTATTCAGACGTATTTTGGCACATAAACCCCCCGCCCCCCCCCCCCCCCCCCCCCCCCCGAATGAATATTGATGTTTGAAGCGGATCCGAATTCGTATTTTCAGAGTTATGGGCCCTAATTCATAATAGGGCCGTGAAATATATATTACATTTGAAAATGTAATATGCACACAGAAATTCCGGGTGTATTTGACTCCAGAATAGAACATTTGTGTCTTAAGTTGTTAAGCATGTTATCCTTGAGTCCAATGCACTTGGAATACGAAATCGAACTAAAACTACGTACACAGAGAAAATAAGAATGTATACATAATATAGGTTTTCCCGGCCAATTTCCTAAAATGTTCGTTCACTTCTGAAAATCGGTCATTCATTTTCGTCTGAATTTGAGAATCGCTCTGAACACGCGTTTCATTTTCACTACCAGATCATTCCATTCAATTTTTGTTCAATCAATTAAGTGATTGTGCAGAACCTTTCGTTTATGTCCATTCAGATTCGTTTACAAGACTTATTTTTCGCTTTTAGAGGGCAATTTCAAATATTAAACATTCTATTTCACTTTTAGTTTAATGCCATCGGCACCAGATCCAATGAGGGGTTTCTTTTTCATGAACCGTCAATCAAATTAGCTTTACCTGAAATCAATTTAAAATGAAATTATAAGTTGCATCATGCATTATTGGTTGTAAACATAAATTTCTGTAGTTAATTGAGTAACATTAAATTAAGATCAACATATTCAAGTCTTGTTCTTGTTCTTTTCGATTTTGCTTAATTTGCAATTCCATTATTTACCTATATACATAATATAGGTCTTCCCGGCGAATTTGCGAATTTTTCTGATAATTTTCATTATCAGCCATTCTATTTCGCCTGATCTTTGCATATCCGATCAAATTTGGGTTTCTTATTAATTGCTGGGCATCCAATTTAGATTTTCTGGCACTCCTTTCAATTTTCCGGAGCGTTCATTTTAGTTCTGGGCATTCTATTTCGTTTTGGGGCACACAATACTTAATACGCAGCATTCCTAAATTAAATGCTTGCTATCTTTTTGAGGGTTAATTCATTCAAATTCACGAATGTTTGTGAGCATGTGACATATTTACCATACTTTTCTTTTCTTTTTCGTTTATGTGCAATCGTTTTCATCGTTTGGCCATTCAAATTAAAAATTGAGGGATAAAGTTACCAGTTTTTGCTTAGGTTCAAAATCTGTGTGTCTTAAACATTTCTATCAAACAGACATGTGTGATATGACATTTTATCATTTAAGTGATCAAATGCTTTATTCTCAGAATTCATAGGTTGGTTGTTTTAATATACTTGGATTACCTAGTATTGTGCCACAACTCTCATCTGCACTACTGAAGTCATACTGCATGTACTGTTGGCTGCATACAGATATACATGTGTGTGTATTTACTGCACAAATGCCATTGCCAATTTTGTGTCAACACAGGATCCTAAGCTCATCGCAAACAGCCAATCAGCTGCTGAGGTGGCAAACTTTTTCATGAATATTCACAGCTTTTGGCAGTGCTGGATGCATGGTGATGGGTGTTGTGAAATCATACTTCACAAAAAAGGGGGACATTGCACTTTGTGACCTGGAAAAACCCTTGTATCTGTACTGTGTGGATTAATCTGATGTAATGTAACAAACTGGCAAACAGTAAGCTGTGCAGACATAGGTGTGTGAAGGTTAAACAAATTTATTCAATATGGCACTGCAAATTTGGAGGAAAACAGAGGATTCTGGCACAGGATTAACTCCTAGGATGGGAAACTATACATGTCTATGTAGTACTTTTTAGTAGCTTTCTTTCCCTGTAGGAGGTGTAGAATTTAGAGACAATTTGTGGTTCAAAATGCCATTACAAATTTTGTGAAAAACACATGATTCTAAACAGGATTCAGTGCTAAATATTCATAACCATGTCAGCCAATCACATTAGAGAGTTTTGACCAATGAAGGCTCTTGTAGGATCAAACTTTTAGCCAATGGGCAGCTTCTTATTCTGGTGGATGGTTAAGTTGGGCGGGAATAGGAAGTGCAACTTGGGTTCACTTTGTCACAGCACTTTATAGGGTATACAACCATTAGTTGAACTTTTCAAATACCCACCTCCACCCCGTCTCCGCCAATTGCCAAGTACTTTGTGGGAAGATGTATTTTCAATTGCTGCTTTTATATCACGACATTTAATATTTAATTTTACTTTATGCTCTGCTGGTTTCCTGGATGTTCTCCTGTAGCCGTTATTCCTCCCATCATTTCAGTTGGGGGAAATTTCTTGTCCTATGTACATGTATATTTTATTGTATTTCACTACCGATTCTTAACTACAAGGGTATCTTTGAATTGTCATATATTAAGGCATTTGTTTGCGGGAATTCGACAGACACAGGTTAAAAGTTTTCTCAATGCTCTATCAGAATGGCCAATATATTTATTCGATCAATTTATTTCATCATTTATAATTGCCCTAACATAAAATGTAAGAACTATGACAGTAATTTCAAGTTTTGTGACAGGCACTCTCATGACTCCCTGGAGGTTCATCAGGGGCCATTTCTCCCGTAGCTCATAGCATTAAGCGGGGGAACATCCTGTGCCTGGATGTTTGAATAGTTCATATCGGTGTTTTCATTACAGATTTCCTAATTGGTGTTAAAATGAATGTTGGCCTTTGATAATTTGTGTGGCCTGGTTTTGCCAATTGTGTGTACATGTTCTGGCTATATAGTTCTGGTGTTACATCCACTTATGTAACTAACAGGGTCTGGTGTGCCCTAGTTTTCAGGGTCTGGTGTGCCCTGACTATGATGGTCTGGTGTGCCATATTGACATGTATCAGGGTCTGGTGTGCCCTAACTGTGATGGTCTGGTGTGCCATATGGTGGGTCTGGTGTGCCCTATTTCATGTCTGGGACTTGTGAGCCCAGGGGGTCTGGTGTGCCCCATGTAAATGCATTTTTGTCTTTGCCAGTTTGCCCATAAAAACTCTGGTATCTGGCAATATTTTGGAAAATACAAATGCTGTGGCATAGTTACAAACAAATACATTGTGTGTGCTGTCATTCATTTTCAGTCTGAGAATAAAACAATCTAACGAAATAATGAAACGAAAAGGGACGGGGTTTTCTTTTTAACTGTTGATCTTTTCTACTTGATTGTAAGTTTTAACAAATCTTTAGGGGGCATCTTTATGCTGACATGTGTTTAACCCTTTGACGTTTGTTTACTGTCTCTTGTTCGCTCTGGTTTTGTAAGCTGAATTACCCATCAATCTCTTGACGTGCAAGACATCGTGGCATGTATGTTTGGCAATTGTTATTCCACCGGAAACACTTCTCTTGGGAAATTTGTCCAATGTTTTCTTGGGCCACTTCCATCAGACGATCACATCTCCAATCCTGTAGGTTCATTCCTGCTTCTTGCGCGGCTTGTCGATCCCCTACTCTTTGTTGCCATTCTGGAAGGGCTAGATCTCTCTTGACCCCGGCTTTGAAGGCAGAGTGAGCCATTTCAGTCATGTTTAGGAATGGGGAGTAGGGAGGGAGTCGCTTTAACTGGATCAGGGGAGGGGCATCTGGTGGTAGCTCTGCGTTCACGTGTGGGCGGGCGTTATCGTAAACCAAAAAGATCGGCTCATCCTGGGAAAACATATTCTCGCACTCGTGTGCTGTTTCCGCCAGGAACCCCTCAAACCTCTCTCTTGTGACGGTTTCAAACGCAATGCGATGATGGACCAGTCCTATCTCACCAGAAACTGCAAAGGTTACATTGCAATTGCGACCACGTTGCCCATGGACCACTCTTCTAGCTGGGACTCCACGAAGGGCTCGTCCAGATATTGTAGCCTGTCTCGTCGATGAAGACACAGTGGGCCAACACACCATGTTGGAGAAACCACTGGGCGTACGCGACGCGCATGTCAAGTACGCGAGGGGAGTTCCTTACTTCAGGCACGTCTTCTGCTAGCTTCAGGGTAATCAACATGCCATCCAACGCTCGAGCAATGGTGCTTGGAGAAACATGCGGCTTCTCAGGCAGGGCATGCTCCAGGTCTTCTTTCATTTGCTTTAGAGTTAGAAGGGGGTTCAAGTCTAGCAGGCGCTGTAGCTCGTTCCTTATTTTCTCGTCTATCTTGGTGTTATGAGCTCCTCCTTTGGGCAGACTTTGACGGCGACCAGTGCGAACATAATTGGCAACGATGGACCTTGCAGTCGCTCTTTTGACTCCCAGAGTATCTGCTAGCTCTAGATAGTCGGCGTTGTTATTCTCGAATGCGTCGATCAATCTCTCCCTATCCACATTTTGTACCCTACTGTAATGTCGACGGGCCGCCATCTTTATGTCTGAACGTTTGATATGATTACGCTGAGAGAGCCCAGGCTTTTATATAGGAATACGGATATGCAGGAATGTCCTAAAATATGACTAGAAAAATTTGGAATATGTTTGCCCATTAATGGAATTGAATGCTCGATCAACCCCTTGCTCCTGTTCAGACGAAATTGAATGATCAATGCCATACTTTTAATTTGAATACAGCTAAACCGCGATAGAATGCTCGGATAGCGAGATTTAATGATTCTTTGTAATTGTTGAATAACGCTCTGCACGATGTTTCACCTTCAATTTAAATTGAATAAGCCAGGTGTTAAAATAAATAATAAAATGTTGAAAATGGCCGGAAAAACCTATATCTGACATAAAGAGCATACTTATTCTTACGATTCTGCATTACATTCGGTCAACCATCCCTTCCCCTGAAAGCCACCACTGACTACATCTGAGATCAAGTTCATTTTGTGACAGTTAGAATTTAGCCCTCAATTGGTTCTCCGGCCAGGCATCGAGGGAGATAAGTTTGTGCATGAGCGTACCACCTTGTGCATTTTTCGTGGGTTATTTCTCCGATGTTGTTACGGGCTATTTCCTGTA
The DNA here is from genome assembly GCA_037893225.1 of Hippasteria phrygiana. Lineage (NCBI taxonomy): Eukaryota > Metazoa > Echinodermata > Asteroidea > Valvatida > Goniasteridae > Hippasteria > Hippasteria phrygiana. The sequence goes on along the minus strand of JAZGUH010001072.1, from coordinate 99,134 downwards.
AACAAGTAGATCTCCAGAGTATCGGCAGTCTGCAGATAGTCTGCAACACTCTAAAAACAGACTCAAAAAATGCATAAGATGGTTGCGATCGACATCGACATGAGAGGTTTGTCTATAATGGTTTCGAATTCGTGCTACCATCACGTACAGGTTGATTCAAATCGAATATCGAATGAAGAGTAATATCTCATTTCAATTTCTGCTTGAATTTATAAGATTCTGTATCAGGTTTAGAAATCTGTGATGTAATCTGCTATTTTGAATGAAATAAACTTACTTTTGTTTGCATGTTCACGAAAATGTATTCCCGAAATCGGCTGGAAATTGAATGCTTGCGTAAATGAATGCACAGGTAACGTAAATGACCGCCTGTTTATCAAAACCGAATGCACGGACAATGAAAACGATTGAACTTTTGTTGAATTGAAACGGGAATAAAGACGCGCATTCAACTTCAGACGAAAACGAATGACCCATTTTCAGAAGTGAATGAACACTTTACGAAATTGGCCGGGAAAACCTATATAAACCAAGACTAAAAAGGAGCAACTATCGCACAAGTATAAAACTAAACTAAAAAACCCTACCAAAAAACAACGGTAAGTTATGCGCAAAACAAAATCTCAAAAGCACAGAGACCAGACTAGCTTTGAACATACAGGACAGACAAGTAGTCACTACCATACGGGATGACACAAACAGAACAGACGATCAACAGACATACAACCAGCCCGACAAATAGACAGACAGACATACATACATACACACACTTATACATACATAAATACATACAAAAATGCATTCTTATATAATAAAATGCAAGGTAAACTGGAGATTCAATGATCCATGATCCATCGGGTAAGCCCGATGTGACCAAGACGGTCGGAGTGTAATCTCCGAATGTTGATGATATCACACAGTTTTGCTATAAATTAACCCCAAGGAAGGGTTAAATTGTACACTGAAGGTACCGGTAATACATTATAACGCCACAATTTTTGCAGTTTTAGGCCTGCATAACTACTAGAAAAATGCACATTTGAGATTTCAATTATGTGCGAGACATTTTTCTATATTTTGCTTCACCGCCGTGTTTATAGTTCCCCGTCTGCATATGCGCTTAATTTCGAGGCACTTCACCAACAGCCTTTGACCAGTCTCAAGGAAATCCTTGTTTTCGCTTTCCTGATAACGCAATAAACACCAGGAAGCTATCATGGATGAATTCGTTAAAGAGAAGTATCAACAAGTAGTGCCAGGATGCAGACAGAGCCAGAGGCTTATTATTTGAAAGGTTAATAGCCCGAATTGCACTTCTTATTGCTTTTTTAACCTTCAATGCAACGTTTTCCGCAGGGGGCAATCAGAGATTGTACTTAGTTGTACTTAGGGAGAGTTATGGCAGACTCTTTATGATAAACCAGTTCGGTATCTCGAAGGTCAAAGGTTATTCGGGATAAATTGCTGATGTAATGTCACGCGATGTTACGCGAACGCCCATTCTGATTGAATTTAACACGTGCGCGTTGTGCGACCACCTTGCGGGTTCATACTCGCGCGTTTGGTCATGTGTCATTCGGGATAATATGTCATTGTGCACATGCGCAGTTGAAATACCGAACTAGCTGATTGACATGGATTTAAGATGGCAGCTTCATGTGTGAAAAGTTGTGGCGCCCTTACGTAACCAGTCCCTGTCACATTCATATTCGCATGCGAGGTCTAATTTAGAAATGTCATCATCTTCTCGAAACATTTGCATGATCTTTTTGAAACATAGGCACATTTTTGTGTAACATGAAACAGGTGTTCGATCGTTTCCGTGACTGCCCTCAAATTATCAGTATGTTTTATCGGCAGCGTCGATTTCCGCAAGGGCGCCACAACAAAGTGGAGCGGAATCCGCCTTGTTCGGTTCCAATATTTTGTAGAGCCCAGCTGTATAAAAGGCCTCGTAACTTTAACGTTGAAAACTAAAGGACATGGACTGAGGCTAGAACACACACTATATCTGTCTCTCGCATCGTGTCATTGCTAATATTTGCCTAATGCTTATACATAGGTCAAAACTGAGGATTTCGGGGCATAAAATATGTCAGAAGGTTACCAATTACTGATAAAACATTTTTAAAATAGCTTCCTTTACAAATGGCAGCCGCACACACACACACACACACAGTCATGTAAACGGGTGCAATCGTGGACCTCCCATTGTTCCTCTTTTGTTTATACTCTAACTTTTTCAGAAGGCCTCCTATTGGTTTTGTACACGATTTTCAATCGTGGACGTTAGGTCAAACGTGGACCCCTTTGTCTACGCCCGAATTCTTTTGTCCTAGGTCCACGATTGCCGGCATATACAAACTCACACACACACAAAGATAATTTTTAATGAGCTATAAAATTGATATCACTATGCATAAAGTAGTCAACACAAATATGATAATTTTGATGAAAATAGGGCGATGTAAAAATTTGGTACGTTGAACCACTTTTTCATTTTCAAAACGTTTGTGCAGAACCTTTCGTTTATGTCCAATCGGATTCATTTACACGACTTCCTTTTTGCTTTTAGAGGGCGAAATTCAAACATTGACCATTCAATTTCACATTTTGTGTAATGGCATCTGCACCAACTACAAATTAAGGGTTTCTTTTTTATTAACCGTCAATCAAATTAGCCATACCTTACATCAATTTAGAATGAAATTCTAAGCTGCATCATGCATTATTGATGTAATTAGAAATCTCTGTAGTTGATGGAGTAACATCCAATTAAGATCAAAATTATCAAGCATTATTCTTATTTAATATTTACCAGATTTTTCAAATTTCTTTTTCCATTAGTTACCGTACCTAAATAGTCTTCAACATAAAGAAGTTATATTTATTCTTACACTCTTTGCATTACATTCGGTTAAATCCCCCTTCCCCTCAGAGCCACCACTGACTACATCTGAGATCAAGTTCATTTTGTGACAGACCTTAACCCTCAGTAGGTTCTCTGCATGGCCAAGCATCGAGGGAGATAAGTTTGTGCATGAGCACACTGCTTGTGCATTTTTCGTGGGTGATTTATCCGATGTTGTTACGGGCTATTTCCTGTAAACAGGTAGATCTCCAGAGTCTGCAACACTCTCAAAAAGACTCAAAAAATGCATAAGACGGTTGCGATAGACATCGAGATGAGAGGTTTGTCTATATTGGCTTCGAATTCATGCTACCATCACGTACAGGTTGATGCAAATCGAATATCGAATGGAAAGTAATATCTCATTTAGATTTCTGCTTGAAATTATAAGATTCTGTATCAGGTTTAGAAGTCTGTGATGTAATCTGCTATTTTGAATGAAATAAGCTTACTTTTGTTTGCAAATTCACGAAAATGTATTCCCGAACCAGGGGCGGATCTAGCCTTTTATTTAGGGAGGGGTAGTACCCGCCTATACATTGTACGGTGTATAGAACAGCGGTATACCCACTGGTAACAAGGATGTGGTTTAGCATTGCTTATCACAACTTTGCTCAGCAGCCCAAAGGGGGGGGGGGGGGGGGGTATAACCCCCACAACCCCCCTCTAGATCCGCCCCTGCGAACTCGGCTGGAAATGGAATGCTTGCGTAAAAGAATGCACCTCGGGTAACGTAAATGGCCGTCTGTTTCTCAAAACCGAATGCATGGACCATGAAAACGATCATGGAACTTTCGTTAAATTGAAACGGGATTAAAGACGCGCATTCAAATTCAGACGAAATTGAACGACCCATTTTCAGAAGTGAATAAACACTTTACGAAATTGGCCGGGAACACCTTTAGTAAGACGCGATAATATGTTGGCCTGGCAGAAGTAGAAAAATAGACAGAAACTAATATACAGTCTGATAATGGGCATAACAAGAACAAAAAGCTAAATAGGCTATCATATCTTGTACAGGTTATAATGCTGATATGTAACAAGATTTTATTTGATGTGGTATAAAACCCGTACCATGCATAACTCATCAAACAGTAATTGGCAATTCTCCCACCATGTTATTTCACCATAGTTGCGAAAAATCTGACTAGGAGCGAATAGAGCCTGAAAGGAAAGGATCACCGGAGACCTCGCGCGGCGTGCCTATGGATATTTTACATTACATTGCGCTTTCACCTGATATAATTTTTGGCAGAATGATTTCTAACTTTAACCACCCCAATAAATACTTATTTTTTTCTAATAAAATTGCGGAAAAAACACTCGTAGACGGGAGAAAAGGAAATACTATTTTTGACCTTTCGCATCCGTTGTTATCATACCCAGGTGAAGAACGAGAATGCAGTAGGGGCTATTCAAGATTCTAGACTAAGCGGAGTTTTTGGCCCATTTATAGAGATATGCAGTGTAGACCGACTGTCGAGTCACGACTGCACATGTACTGATGTATGTGTTTTTACAAGTACTGTCTCGTGGTGTCCCCACAAGTTGGTCCCCACAAGTTGGTGTAAAGGTGGCCCAGAAGAGAAATTATAAAGATTACGGATAACGGAGTACAATGTAATGTCCCCATTCGCAAGTTTGTGCGGTTTTGTGCACAGGTTATCTATTATGTCTGAGGACTTGCGACAATAGGGGATTAATGATTACAATACCACTGAGGACCTGAGCCTAAGTCTTCGGTTGAGTTCATGTACAAAGCTTATGTGACTTGTTGCTAAAAAAATTAAGTCCAAATAATGGGAACAATGAAAGAGAACAGCTTGAGTCCTCGGTAGTATAGTAAAACACGACTGGGTGTGTGTACGTACGTACGTTGGGACCCGCGCGAAAAATTAAACTGCATAATTTTGTATGTGTTCTAGAGATTGCTGGAAATGAGAGGGTCTTCATTTTAGCCCGATATTTCTCTTATTCGACTCTGATGATTTTTAAGTTTTTATAATTGATATGGTAGAAACATATTTATAAAGGCCATCTCAGTCGGTGAATTTCTTTAAACACTCGATGCATAAAAAAACAATTAAAAATGCTAGGAATTTTACACGTGAATTTTAAAGTGTTTCGACGTCTCCGGAAGCGCGCCAACAGGGGTGATCTTTCATGCTCTATTTTCTGGAAATATTCACATAACAAAGTGAAAATGTTTTCTTACTGAACACATTGATGGCTGTTTGATGATTTAATTAAATATTGCCTTTTTAACCAGCACAAAGTCGTAGCCATAAATTCGCGACCAACTAAGATCAGCTAAGACGAATAGCTCAGATACGAGTCAGCCATTAGTTACGTGAAGGTTAACGGTCCAACACGCTTTTCGATTTTTCTCTGAACTAATGGCTCAATATGCAATTACGAGGAAAGTAAAGATCACAAAATCGCTTATTAAAATATCACATATATACCCTTTCAGCATGGGAGAATTAAACAATAAATAATGCGCTTGTTCTTATGATTAGAAAATGGCACAGAAAAAATATTACCTCTTCATCGTCTTTTAAAATGTTCATGTTCATACTTTCACCGAACTACTTTCTGTCCTTGTTTCCATGCAGCAAAGTAACCTATATAGGGAAATATTCCAACCTATGATCGAGTTTTACATGAATGGTTTGACTCGAAAATAAGCCTCCGCATAAAGTTGGGCAAACGTTAGCCAAGTTACATGAGGGTCGGGTCGTGGATGCACTGTCCAGAGTCTGCAACTGGGCGACTGTTCACACCTGCGGTCAGGCAATACATGACGGGGATAGCTGGCTGCATCGTCGCTTCTCTCTCACACACGGAGTTGTTTCCCGGTCACACAGCGTATGACGCCACATCCCATCCGCTGTCTTCATGGTGATGCAGTTCCCTTCAGGGTGAGGCTGGTCTGGAGCTGGGTTATTAAAAGGTGGCCACTGCCCCACCCCATTCACTTCACACAGCCAGCTACCATCCATGTGGCAGTTGAGCCATGCCCTAGTAGCTCCCTGTTCATGGAGCAGCGAGTTGGCGAAGGTGTTCTCTCCCGACGACTTCAGCATCAGCAGGTTGCCGTCAATCTGTTTACAAAACTCCTGGGCTCTGGCCCAGACCATGGGATCTGAGTGTACATACAATGTAGTCAGTTACACCCAGTTGTGCCTGCCAGGTAGGCGGACAGAGGGTGGTCTCAAAATCCATCGGCCATTGACAAATTACGCTGAGGGTGACCCAAAAAATGTTCCCCCGGAGTTACATCTTAAATAATCGGGCAGCGCACATTTGGTGCTGATGGTGATCGCTTCTGCTCTGGACACTGACAAAAACTACGGACCAGTGTAGAAATCGGTGTTGATTACTGCGCCACTTCGTATTGATGACGTGCAGCGACACTGCCATAATTTCGTTAATGTTTTAACAGCTCCCGTTTTATTAAGCAAAATGGTTATTCATGCTGAAATGTTTGATGGGTTTCATCAGGTCGTGAGTGCTTATCTGGCTGGTGTGTGTAACGCCCATTAAAGCGGAAGACAATATTTCATTCAAAATGCTCATACACATTAGCAGTGCCGAGCTGGTATGCTTTTGCTTTTGGGTGTGGCAATCCGAGAAATAAATTTTAAATTGAATTGCTAATTTTTTAGTATAGGTTTTCCCGGACGATTTCGCAAGATGTGCATAAATGTTTGTAAAACTTGAATTCAATTTCGCGCTGATTTTGAGAACGACGTATATCCGGGTTTCATTTTCGCAAAAACTAGCATTCGATTTCATTTTGTATCATTCAAATAAATGAATGTGCATAACGTTTCATTTAAACGATTACAAATACGTGATTAGGCTTTCGGTTTGACGTATGCGTGGCCGATTATTAAGAATGTGCAATCTATTTCGCAGCAAATCGATCTGTCATTGTGGCACGGCCTGAAATTGAATATTCGTATTAATTTGTTACAATTTAAATTCGCAAATTCTGCATCCAATTTAAATAAAGTATATAGGCCTATACAATTCATGATACAACTTTAATTGATTAATTAATTAATCAATGTATTATACACCTAATTGATCATTAATGTGTTTGTTCTTTTTATTGTTTGTGGTTCTTTGTCTTAATTGTATTTTCATGTCTTTCTGTATTTCTTAGAGTTCTCTCTCATTTTATCAGTTCGATTGTCTACCATTATTGGATATTTTAGGAGGTCTATACCGGTATGTCAACTGTGAAATTTGGCTATATGATGCGACCGTGGCAAATGCTGAGCAAGGAACGATTTTCTTCAGCTTATTTTTTGGTATGTTTCAAAAGAGTATAAGACCACCTGGTTTAGTTCCCCATATGTTACTTCTGTTAACAAATAAATGAATTCCAATGCTTGACCAGGGATGCATAACAAAAACGAAAAAAAAAACACTACGCGGGAAATCGGCTGCACATTTAGCGAAACAGATTGGTGATAAATTAAAAAGAAAACAGGATTGCGGATGTGTATTCGAATTCGCGCTAAAATGATTTATCAATTACTAATTCAGTGCACATTCGGGATATCGTACGCTGATTTGTTACGTCTGAATGCACCTTTATGGAAATAGAATTATCAATTGCTAAATAGAAAACGGGATTGTGAACGTTCATTCTATTTCGCACGAAAACGAATGCATCTTTTACAAATTAATGTGCACATTTTCCGAAATCGTCCGGGAAAACCTATATTACCAAAGTTATTAGCTTTCCAATAAGACAGTGTATACAAAAACAAATTGGCCCAGATTTATAGTATTCGAGTTATTTAATCCAACTTTTCTACTAGAATCAGTACTAGGAGGAAACACGTATTCATCGTCAGAAAATATGAACCTTTATCACCATTAGAGCTAGAAAGGGCATTGTAATCTACTGCGGTGTATGTAAACACATCACAAAAGGTAAGTTCCCCCTAAATAGCTCCTCATAATTTATAAAGTAACAATTTCTTACAGATTACACCTAGCATAGAATATACCTATGGATATCAGGGAAATGTTGTGTGAAGATTGGAGGTATCCATGATTGTGGTATACCCTTAAAGGCTGAGAGTTGCACCGTGGATAATATTGTTTGCTCTTTTATTGATAAGGTTTAAGTAGTTTATAGATTCGCTTGATTACACTTAGGTGCAGGCCAATGATATGTACACAGAAAACTGATGAATGCTGATCTTTTAGTATTTTGCTATGCAGTTATTATATTTTTATGACTTGACCTTCAGTGCTTCGCCCGTTTGTATTGAGCTGATCAAGAAAACTTCTTTACGACAACACTTATTACAAAGGCACTTTATTAACTCTACTTCGAGCCGAGGTCCCCACCTTGGCTGCATCCCCTTCCATACAGCATGGTACTTTTAAGTGCGATTCCAGGTGTGTTGTTTGCCAGACTCACATGCAGGAGTCTGACTCATTTTCTGGCCATTCATCTGGCACTATACTCACAGAACCAATGGCAACATTTCTTACAGATTACACCTAGCATAGAATATACCTATGGATACCAGGGAAATGTTGTGTGAAGATTGGAGGTATCCATGATTGTGGTATACCCTTAAAGGCTGAGAGTTGCACCGTGGATAATATTGTTTGCTCTTTTATTGATAAGGTTTAAGTAGTTTATAGATTCGCTTGATTACACTTAGGTGCAGGCCAATGATATGTACACAGAAAACTGATGAATGCTGATCTTTTAGTATTTTGCTATGCAGTTATTATATTTTTATGACTTGACCTTCAGTGCTTCGCCCGTTTGTATTGAGCTGATCAAGAAAACTTCTTTACGACAACACTTATTACAAAGGCACTTTATTAACTCTACTTCGAGCCGAGGTCCCCACCTTGGCTGCATCCCCTTCCATACAGCATGGTACTTTTAAGTGCGATTCCAGGTGTGTTGTTTGCCAGACTCACATGCAGGAGTCTGACTCATTTTCTGGCCATTCATCTGGCACTACTCACAGAACCAATGGCAACATTACTTGCAACAACTCTAATGTCATAATATCTCATTTCTTGCAGGGTTTGTGGTATCCAGTATATACCCAGCACGATATGAGGCAGAGGGGTACCCCCCTTTTTGTCCCTATACCCTATACACTCTCCAGACTATTGTTAACTAACACATCCCCCTAGACTTCTGAAAAGAATTCCTGAGATTCCGGGAACACAATAACCAACACAAAAGAGGGGGGGGGGGGGGGTTCGCTCTGCCCCATATCGTGCATCATATGAGAAAATGGACACCCCTGTTGGTCATCACTTCAACTTGCCTAACCATTCCATTTCTGATATGATTCTACAGGGCATAGAATCACTTGGCCACCGCAAGGACTCAGTTCGCCTTAGCAGAGAGAAAGTGTGGATGAAACGTCTTCGGACTATTCAACCACATGGTCTCAACATCCAGGAAGGGAATGATTAACTCTTAATTTGCCCCCATTGTCATTTGTTTACAGATTATCCTCCTGGCAAACCCTCTTGGGGTCTCTTGCCCACTTGGCCACATGTGGTTGTCTTTCCATTTCCTGTTTATCCTTGCCACTTCCCTTTGTTCCTTCTCTTGCCCTATTACCACCTTCTATTTAAACCCCCACCTCACCACACTCCTTTATCCCCTTTCCCCAGCTTCATCCTTCATCTTAATCCCTCCCCTCCTTCATCCTTAGCCTAACCGCACTTCTTTGTTCCTTTCTTCCTGGTTGTCCTTTCCCCTCCCTTTGATGTTTACCCACTGCCATGCTCCTTTGCATCCCTCTTTTGTGTTTCTCCATCACCCACCCCCTCATGCATGCGTGTTCCCTACATGTTTGTTTCTTGACTCTGTCATTTGCCTTTGAGAAAGAACTTGCTTAAGTTCGAAACGTCAGGCCAGCTAAATTTTTGATTTATACTAAAAGCATTTATTATTTCATTATTCAAAGAGATTTTTCAGAATGGATAATCCAGATATCAAGATGGAGAGTAATCTTGCTCTGTTGAAAGTGTGCCTGTACGTTTGGAACCAACGTTTGGAATAGAAAGGTAGGCGTTATTGGACAAAGCGAGGCCAAACAAGCCCACATTACACTAACACCTGAAACATATGGCAAATTTGATATAAATTGTGAGAACGAATATAGATAAGAATAATAAGCACTCTCTGTGTATTATAGTTTCGTTGCTACACACCTAAAATAATACGGCCCCTTACTGATAGGTATGGTGTTCTATATCTGCCATCTCCCCTCTCGCATCTCGCATCTCGCGGTAAGGCCTATGAAATTGTAGCTGAACACGTACCGGTACGGATCTAGATATACGCACCAAGGTCAAGAAATTCAATGGCAGAGTTGCAACAAACGGTGGTCTGAAACGTGGGGCCGTTACACCATGCAGTAAATTAACCATAGATACCAATAATAAATACGACAACTTCCAAAATTCAGGGAAAATATTTTGGACTCTCCAATGTGTTTGAGACACACATCAAATTAAAGCTTATTTCATCATTTTTCAGTTTCTGTTCAGTTTTGTGTGGATTAACCGATGACTTTTGGGAGAAATTTCCATCCAAAGATGATCCCCCGAAAAGTAGTCCCGTAGCCCATCGCCAGTTTGAAAAATTATGTCTACGCTCCATTTTATCCGAATTTCACTGTAATACAAGCTGGCAGTCCTGCGCACCGCTTCCAATCTTCTCTATTACAAACTCAAGTTCATGGCCCACAAAATGCTCTTACAGCAGAGAATTTGAGATTCGCAAATCGTGATTTGGCCGGCATAGACATTTTGCGACCGATTCACTGGGCTGCACCCATAATGGCAGACTATGCTCAGCGCACACAGACTATATTGCAACATTGTACACATAACGAAGAGCTATTTCTTCTTCGATATAGCCAGATGTTAATGGATCCCAAAATTGTTGTAGGTTTCCAAAACATCGGCCTGAGGGGGTCACTTGACGGGTAGCTATAAGATTTCTTTACGAAATACCAACAGATGGGAGCATGCCATGGCTTGTAGACGTAGATAAATACAAAACTATGCAAATAGGCTAGATGAGAACATGCTTGGTGCAGTTGCCCTTGTATCCCAATGTATTAAAATGCCTTTTTTTTCTTAAATCAAGCTTGAATGTTTTTGTCTTCACTATTTTAAAACGATCATGCTTTTCCCTAAAGGCCGGTCACATGCACTAACCACGATAACGAAAATGAAAACGATGCGAATAAACAATCTCTGTTGGTTTGTGGAACGCGCGCGTATTACACGCGCGAAAATTCCACCAATAAATGGCGTTTATTCTCACCGTTTTCGTTATCGTCGTCGTTATCGTGGCCAGTGTGACCGGCCCTTAAAACATAAGGGCGTACGTGAAGTCACTGCGGCAAATCACTGGACACCTTGAGCGCACAAAAACCTCCACATTTGCTTATTTTTGTTTACTGTTAAAAGGCACAACATTTCGCAATGAAAAAATTACACCTCAGACAGCTGCCAGAAGAACCTATCCCTGAAGCTTTTCCCAACGACAACGTCACTAAGCATGAATATGAAAATTGTGCATGAATATGAAAAATGAATGTTACATAAACATCAGTTTCAAAAGATTGCTTCAATTACCATAACACATCCGGGAAGTGCATACTATTTTACAAGTATTTTACATGTATACACAATATTTTAAGGAACTTTTAACATTACGGTCACTAATAACATACACGACCATTTGTAGCCTTTTTGCCACGGCCTATCATTACTGACTCAAAATAATACTGCCGCACTACGGTAGCATACAGTGGCTAATAAAAACATGCAAGAATTCAGCGTTTCGAATACATGTACGTGTTCGTACATGGCCACCTTATTTTGCTTTCTTTCTAAATTTCATCTCTGAAGATTTCAGCGAGTAGTTGTAGCCCTTCCAGCGCCTCCACACCACCCCCTGGGCGTATTTTTTGGTGCTACCGCCGAGGTAGTCTCCATTGAGGTTAGACTGGTGGCACCGCTCGTACCACCAGGCACCGCGGTACAGGACGGCGCAGTTGCCGGTCAGAAAATCATCGTTGTCCACATCTTTTGCCGTGAAGGGTTTTCGGCTATGGCGGGTCATCGAATCGCCTGACAGGAAAAGCAAGTAAAACAAATAACAAATGAAAATAAAGAATAAAGGAAGGATGCAATCTAGGCCAAACTTGGTTGCTAAGCACGCGATTTTCTGGAATTATGTTAATACAAATTGTAATATTCATGAAATATGCCTGACGTCATCAGAGGCGGAGAAGTGGTGTCTCCGTATAGCGTTGCGTTAACAAATCTCGGAGTTTCAATTTTTTACTTGATTTCCACATAAAATAGAATTGGAATCCATTTCTAACCAACATTTGTTTTTCAGAACTTGTTAATTAGGAAGAATAATTTAGTACTATTATTGCGGTCTTTTGAAAGGAGTTCCTTCAATGACCCAACACGAAATAATGGTCACTATTGCATGAGTACATGGACGTAGATTCCGGATGGGGATGGATATATCCCCCCCCCCCCCCCCCCCCACCACACACACCCACACTTGTTGACCAGGGAGGATAGGCCACAATGCAGGATCATCCCCCAGATTTATAAAAAATCTGAAAAGAGGCCAGGAGTCAATACAGAAATGTAAATTTCACGTAAATTCCCCGTACGGAAAGAGGTTTAAAAATGCGGGTATATGTATGGACAGCAATTAATACACGTGTAAATAAACAGCGCCCGCTAATGTAAACAAAAAATCCCCCCCCCCCCCCCCCCCCGCTTTTCCAAAATGTCCGCGGTTTGCGGATTTTGGGAATTTCATCATCATTTCCCCCACCTGTTGGCTCGAAGCTACGCCCTTGCATGAGTAAACTGGTGTCAAAAGAATTGAAACCCACATTTTTTTTTCAAATGCGATCTTACCAGCCGTGCCCGAATAAAGTCCCAACGACAACCTGTAGTTGTCACTGGCGTCTGCCACACCGAACGAACTGTAGACGGCGTACACGGAGTTGCCCTGGAAGTCCGTCAGATCGACCCGCAGTTCGTAGTCGTCCTGAGAAGTTAGTCGGTGTAGGTTGTCATTGCCGAGCCAGAACTCGCCATTCAGTTCACCAAACCCTCGGCGGTAGCTCTCGAAATCACGGTAAAAGTCAACAGAGCCGTCCTGGCGCCGCTGGAACACCTAGAATTGAAGAATCCGTCATCTGCACTTTAGTTCTAAAGTCATATCTAATTAACGAGAATCGCAATTCCAGAACTGAGGTATTTTGGGGTTACACATTTCTGAAAACATGATTTTCTAATGAGATTTTTCTTTCAATTAAAAACAAATCAGGCATTCGTGAAAAAATTATTTATTTCTATTTATTTTAATTATTTCTGGTAATGAAATCAAGGATTCCTCAAAAGCTCATATTGCAGTGTTAGAGGTGGGAGGAAAACCTCAAAAAGATATACAAGGGAAAGCCCACGGAATCAGGCAGGGACTGAAAATCCAATCAACATATCGGCCCTGGTTGGATTCGAACCGGGGTTACAGGCACACCGGTAGAAAGTGAGAAAAGTAGCACTAGGCCAACCTGACTCCCCAAAATGCATTTTTAAGGGAGGGGCTCGTAAATGTGAACTTACTGATTCACCCATTTCGATAGCCACTTACATGGTCAATTGTCATTATTTCTTACCGTCCATCCGCCGCCGTCGGTCTCCATATCGCAGTATACCTGGATCTCAATCCCGTTGTCCCCATCAGGTCGGAGTTTGTATACGCCGCTCTCTGTCACCCCCATAGAAAGTGCATCAGAACAATCTTTGCCTATGGCTGAAAGAAACGACAAGGAAGCAATGCGTTTGTCGCCCGCAATATGTGAATCTGGGCAAATCTGGAATTTACCTAGGGCAAAGTGGAATTCCAAGTGGGAATGCAATTGTACAGGTAACATTTTCTTCCAAAGACATCTTACAAAAATGTACCTGTGGAAATTTTGGCAAAGGGGGTTCATCATTATTCCCCATAATTGCCCTAAAACCTGGGCAAAGTGAAAATCATTGGTGAATGACAATACATGTATTTGCAAGGCCAGGCCTATTTCTGACAAGCGGAGAGAGAGGTGCTTGTAATCATCAGAAACCTTGTTACACTGAGGTACTAATCAACCTGTGCATAGTGGGAGTCATAAGTGAAATATAACATATGAACATATAGACATTCATATACTGAAAATCCCACTTTGCCTATTCGGGAAAAGTGAGAATTTCAACTTTCTCACTTTGCCCCCAACACGTTCACTAAGAGCGAGCAAAGTGAATGTTGCATTCGAAATGTATCATTCACAAGATGTGGTTTCTACACAATGCGTCAACAATTACATCAAAATTCAACAAATTTACATCCTCATCCAGATTGTAAGCTTGAAAGAAAGGGAAACAAAAGAAAACCTTATCCTATCTTGCATCTTTTCAACTGTAACAACAAAAATTCAAGATGTATAGATTCGTATCTGAACTATTAATGCGAACATTAAGAATGTGAGTTTTGTACGACTATTTTAAATCCCATGTTGTAAACAATAATTGTTTCCTTATTGGTTGAAGGGATAACAATGTGATGACCGATTTTATCGAGTAATCGCCGAGGAGGGGCGAGGCCGCTGCTAATGACTGAAACAAATGCGCGTTTCATAGAGCAGTTCACTAATAAATTCAAATTTAGCACGCGCGTGCGTATTGCGCCCAGTGAGGCAAGAAGCTAGAGCTTTTCGTTGGAAATGTACGTATACACTTCTTCGAATTCGGTCTGTATTTTTGCATTTTGTTAAAGTGGAAAACCTGTCAGCATAAATTTGAGTTCTGCGGGATAAAATAAGGAGTTAAAAGTGAAAAAGTTAATCCGACAGCCTGGTGCCTCCATGATTGTATGCAAAGAAACATTTCCGAGACGTTGGGGTACTAGTTTGGATGCGCGTGCATTCAGGTGATTTATGCCACTGCAATTGCATCCAAACTCGTAGCCTGAAGTCTCTGCAGGTTTTCCACCTCCCAAACGGAAACAAATCAGACCGAATTCGAAAAATTCTAGCAAAATCGGCCAATGCTCAAAAAACCTCTATATGTTTTCGCACACAACGATTTTACTTCCGCCTCACTGCTTGCTTATGCGCGCTTGTGCATAAATCGGAAAATTACTAGTCAACTGGTACAATAAACAGCAGACACAAGCCGACAATCATGTAAGGAATGCATATGAGGACGTATACTCAAAATAGCATGGGCTAATTACACGAAGCTGCTACTGGGCTAAAATATTGTTTCGTAAAATATTCCTGCTATGCAAAATATCAGCCGAGAACAGCCCACATATTGGAGTAGTTAACTTAGCTGTTGGTTAGCACATTTTGTCCTTGCTAAGCAAATTTATGAGCTGAGCAGCGACATGAAATTGGCCCCTTTTGTATGACCTAACAATGGGGGTATAACTCTACCGTAGCGTGGGAAACCTAAAGACCACAAGCCCTTTGTTTACATCTAAACCACCCAATATTAAAATGTAGCCGGCAGTATGCGCACACATCATGTTTTGCATAAATTTGGTTAAGAAGTGACATCAAAGGTCACATAATTCAAAGGCGGTTTGATTTGCAACGTCACTCCTAAACCAAATTTTCCGCAAAACACGATGCGTTTGCATACCGCCGGGCACATTTCGGTATAGATGTAAACACAGGGCACATCGTCTATGTACATTTCTCAACCTCTTGGTCAGCAGGTCTATTATGTGGTCTAGAGGTGTGCTCATAACAATGGAAATGACACGTGACACAGTTGCTGTTACGTATCGGCCTATCGCCAGATATTTTGTGTTCAATACTTAGGCAAACAAATTGTTAAACTTATAACACATTTCATATGTAATGCAGTTAAGTCAAGTTCCTCATGCAAAAATATAGGCCTAGACGTAGACCAATCCTTCCATTTCGACAATTACTTAATTAGCTTTCAGCCATTGACATTGTCATCACTTCGCGAAGGGATAAGGAATGAAAAATCTGTTGGTGATAAATGAGAAAGTTGAAAACAACAACTTAGATGACACACTATGAAGAAAAAGTAGAAAACACAACGTCGCTCAAAATAATGCAATTTGACAACTGCCTCCACTGGGTACGGTCTACCAGTGTGTAGAACAGCGGGGGTGGTGGGAAGCTAGGGGTAACGTTCCTTATGTTACCCATGATAGATGCGGTGACGTAATTGGTTCTAAAAGTAGCACGACGAAAATAAGTTTGAATTTTGGAATCAGTAATGGATTTACAACCTACCAGGGATGACTGATTATGTCAATGGTGTAAGCGTCATTGCTTCTGAGATTTAGTAAGTTTACGGGTAAGTTGAGCACACCTTTTCCAAAAAATACAATCATTGCTATTGGCTGGAACTTACCATGCAGTTTTGTTGATGTTGTTTGTGGCGTTGTCGATGCTGGAAAACAAGCACAACTCATTCAGTTTGATAGACTTTGGAAATTCCCTTTTAAACAGTTGAACTTTCAACATTTGAAGAAACGTTCGGACGCACAAACATTACAGTATTATGCCATACATTGGAACAAGCAGATTCATGCTGGGATTGACTTTCATCATATATAACCAAAACAATATATTTAAAAATCCAATAAAAAAGCGAGGTATACATATAAGATTCCATCTTTCCTGCGTTTTAACCAAATCTCTACACGGAAGAACAATAAAACAAGGAAAGAGGCTCGCATCCCCGCACTGCCCGACTTTGAGTGCACCAATGTTCACACTTACCGGATGTTGTTGGTGTTGTATAAGGTGTTGTCCGCGTTGTTGTTGCTTCTGAAATAAAGACGCATATAATTTGTTGAAATAACGAAATCCATAACGGATACAGGCCATATACAGGGCTCTTTCCATCTCCACGTACGGGCTGGGGGAGGGGGGGGGGGGTGGGGGTGGGAATGGATGGGGGGGGGGGGGGGGTGGTGACGCCCAATTTCTATTAAACCAGTTAATCATGATCACTTAATATAGGACTAACACTTGACGCTCACAGTGACGGTATTCTCTTAATAATACTATTATTTTCTCCGTTTTTGAAACTGACAGTGGAAAGGGGGGGGGGGGGGGGGCGGGTTTAATGGGAGGAGTGCGCCCCCTCCCAGCCCCCCCCCCCCCCCCAACCCTTGGCTACTCCGCTGCATACAAATATGTCTCAGATTGTCGACGACAACGGCGACAAAGAAACTGATATCAAGCCTTTAGCCTTACCTGTAGTCGTGACGCGTTTGGATGGAGTTATTGACGTTGTTGTATCGGGTTCTGTGATTAAAACAACAAATATTGTGCTTTGTTAAATACCATTCTTGTTGCCAGTCAGCTTTTAAGGAATAGATGAATACCGAATTGACGGAAATAGCACCGATTTGCGTACTTCCGGGTTTGAAAGAGAGGATCTCAGTTCTAATTAGTAAACAACTTACCATGCTGAACATACGCTTCGCTGACATTTATGGCGTGATTCATTCATGAATGGATTTGTTGAATAGCACTGTTTAGAACTGAAAGTCTTGCTTTCAACGCGGGAGTGCACAGATGGGGCTAATGTGAAATTCGTCTATACAGGTATACTGAAGTATGCAGTATAAAACTTACTCGAAGATGCCGTTGTTGTTGTTGGCGGTGGAGGTGGGATTGTTGTGGGTTCTAAAATAAAGACAAAGTATATTTCACCTCATTGAAAATATTTTATAGGACATGCACACTATTCTAAAATACTTCATTTTGAAATTGCATTTAAAGTTAAAAGTAAATAGGTTAAAAAGTAATCGAAGACATGATAAAAACACAAATAGATTAGACGCATTTCAACGTCCAAACTCTTGCCATATGGAGTAAAAACTGTCTCAGCACAAAACAAAAGCGAAAGTGAAAATAACCCGACGAAGGGAGAATAACTCATTTGAACTCTGACCTCAGGGTATGATTAGTAGAAAAGCATACTCGAAAGCCACCCTAAGAAAAAAAACGAAAAAAAGAAAAGAAAATAAACCAAACAAACAGAACACAAAAAACAAAAACAGAAAATAACAGTTTTTATGTCATTAAAACTTTGAAGAATACATTTACAATGCTTAAAAATAACTATACAGTGCTTATGATAATCAAATACCAACCCTTTACTGTACAATCTATAGATGAAGCTGACGGTGGCCATGTTGTCGTTGGTGTTTTACGAGGATAACCACATCCAGGATATAGGGGAACGTCAACACAAATTACATCTAGGCC
The DNA here is from genome assembly GCA_037893225.1 of Hippasteria phrygiana. Classification (NCBI taxonomy): domain Eukaryota; kingdom Metazoa; phylum Echinodermata; class Asteroidea; order Valvatida; family Goniasteridae; genus Hippasteria; species Hippasteria phrygiana. Next base: position 80,858 of record JAZGUH010001072.1, on the reverse strand, counting down.
TACCATAAATATGGTTTTCTTAAGAAGTAAGTAGGCTCATGCAGTGGTTTATCCAGGTTTTGAATCGGGAACTAAGAGGGGCGAATTTATAACATTTTTTGAAACTCCTATTTTCGTCCGTTAAAAAACCCAAACATTTAGAAGGGCGGGCGGAGGAAGGGGAATATGTAGGCCTAGGCTACATGTACTGGAGTTGTTTTCAATTCCTCAAAAGTGGTAACATGTTGCCAATTTCAGTTGGTTAAATTGTTTAGCGCTGTTTTATGGTTAACAATTCAGAGCCATTTGAAAACCACAAGAGCTTTTGCACTTATTTGAAAGAGGTCTGGCCCAAAACGAGGCAAATCTGTTAAAGCGCGTGTTTTTTTTAAATACAGGATTGATGTCCCCATGTGGTGCAACTACAATGTACATGTATACCGTAGCATGAGTTTGCTTCTTAACACATCATTTATAGTTAGTGCTAGAGAAACGCTCACAAAAGTAGAATTTGAGGTGATGACTTCGCTTGATAAAACTTCGTTTGTACAATTTTAGATGTTTGATGCATTTCTCCTAAGGAATTTGTTAAAATCAAAACTTACCACGCGAGGTCGAAGTTCGTAGCGTTGTTGGATTAAGTGTTGTGGTTTCTGTGTTGTAAACAAGAATCATTGAACTCAAAAACATTTTAGGTGGACATTTAGCTGTCCAAAACAATGGCATTAAGAACAGCTAAGATTTCGGCCAATTGGGACGATCCATTTTATTAGGCTTTGGTATTACTCTACGGAATAACACCTAAAGGTCACTCAAAGAACTGGGTCAATGCGAACTATTTAGAACCAACAGTCTCCGCAGTGTGGAGGAAGCCTATTTCCCTTCAACCTATTTTCGTTGGCTATGTCTGTTTGCGCAAGTCTTATCCGGCAACATGCTTGCATGATCAGGCTATAGGTCTGAATGAATCAAGCTTTGACTCAGTGTGTAACTGGGGGGGGGGGGGGGGGGGTGGTGCTGAGGAACGTTCCCCCAGTCGAGGCCTGTTCCCCGGTGTCCCACCCATTTGAACCCGCGGTTCATGTTATGCAGAATAAAGCAGAGATAATTGTATTTCCTTTCTCAGAGGTACCCCCGAGAAAACAGGTGCACCCTAGTGAGCCCTTGCAAATTGGGCCCTATATACTCCTGCAGTGCACTACCTTGATGTTTCATCCGGCCAGTGGTGTTTTCAACCTGTAGGTAATTGAAGCCATCCTTAGGTAAGACAGATTTAGTTGTTATGCAGACGTGGTATTTTATAAGTTTTTTTCTGAATGAACGTTGTCAGAAATCTTCCATATGACCTCTGAGACGACATTTAAAATGCTACTTTTGAAACAAACTTTATAAAGCACAAGCACTTGCACGTGTTTAATGGCCGGATAGCAAGTAATAAATTCACAAGGAAACAAAGCTTTTATTCTACATGTCAATATGTCACCGTGTTGTGAATGCGGATGTTCACAAGAAAATACATTTTATGAGGTATTTAAAGGGTTCTACAAATAAACATGTTAAAAGATACTCACAAGTGCTTGTTAGGATTCAAGACAAAATAAATCAGGTAATCTTTAATGTAAACTGTAATCACTAACATGCACATTAAAAATCAAGGACAACATTACGGCAACAATGAATTTTACAACGAAACACAGATTTAAAAGATAATACCCAACACTTTCAAAAGTGGATATCGTTGAAAGCAATCTCTCTATTTGATTTCAAACAAAATCTGGCTAACAATGGATTTTGTTTAATAGAGCTCAATGGAGCATCAATTTGTAGAGTACACATTTCAGTTTACAAGCCAGTCAGAAAACCAAGTGTTTCTTGAAGTGCTTGAAGTATACCAAATGGTAGTTGTTGCGCATAAAGTCGTACAATTATTTAAGAGTATAAGACCTGCCGTTTAATGACGTTGGCCCTAATCATTTTGGAGGGGGGGGGGGGGGGGGGGGGGGGGGTGAGGGGGGGGGGGTGAGGGGGGGGGGGGTAGGTATAATAAACATAATCGTCGGTAAGCATGTTTGAACAATTAAAAGTTTTTTTTGTAATTTCCTCAACCGCTACGTCAACAATTTGTCCGAGTGAAAAAATGAGGTATTTTGTTTAAACAAATGCACAGGTAATTATTCCCTTTGTGTTCGAAATCCTGGAAGCACCAGTGCCAAAACTGCTCAACAATTTACAATTTGTGCCTAAATCTGAAGATGTGAAGCTTTACTCTATGTCGTGTTTTTTGTCCCTCGTGTTTAAATGCGGTTGACACTTAGCTCTAGTCTAGTGTCATGTCGATAAATGAGGCTTTAGAAAGTTCTTGAACATTGCCTTGCTAATGAAAATCTTCCTGTGTTACTAAGAAAAAAACACGTATGTAATTATTTTTAAACTTACCTGCTGGCCGTTCAGATTTTAGTGCTGGTGTTACTTTGGTGTCTAAATAAGGAGCAAATATTAGTGCAAAGGGTTAACTATAATTAACGAAAGACATCAAAACATGCCTCTGTAAACATGTTGGGGTTTACGATTTAAAGCTTATACTGTCACATCTGAAAATATTTGGTTGATAAGATAAAAAAGAACTAAACAAATTGAAACACTGCAGAGAGCTCGGTGGCTCGGACTTCGACTACACTGTAAAAATGGCGTTTAGCTTTTCAACACATTTCTTGTACCCACTTTTTTGACACGTTTAGCCCACGACATGTTTAGATTTAACGTTTAGCTTTGTGACAGTGATTGGTCAACTTGAAGTCAGGGATTATTACACAAACAAGCCATTTTCTAATTTATTACAAGTACGTAATTTCAAGAAATGCACTGCTTATTATATGATTTATATTTATGTTTAAAACAATGTTTCAAGCAATAATTTAACATGGACGGCGTTGACAAACAAATTGTGTCAAATTGAAGATTAACACCATGTTATACTATACGTCTGAAATCCTACTGTTGCTTGCGTGGACCCAATAAACCCACAAGGGAAAGGGGGACTCGACATCTTTGAATTTGTGAACAAACTTCATTTGGATTGGATTGGCCTCCATTGCGCCCCAACCCTACCCAATAGTAGGGGTGGTTTGTGTCCTCATACCCTGGGGATTAAGACACGACAGATTAATTTTGTAACTTCTCTAAACTTTAATTCTTTTGTTTGTTTGTTTACTTATTTAAATGGAAGAATTTGGTGTGCGCTACCGTGTAATAAAACTGGCCGACCTGTTTACATATCTGTGCTTCCATTTTGGTTTGTCGAACCCTTTATAATGCTACAGACATTTAGCTACCTGGTACATTCTTGAGCATCCCAGCAAGGTCAGACATGGCCATTTGTAACTGCTGCAGTTGGGTCTTTGTGTCATCCCGCAGCCGGTGGTATGTTTGCTCAAGTCGAGCCATCTCCGAGGAGACGATTTCACGGAACGTGGAGCAGTTGCAGCATGCCTTGCCCACTATAGACGCCTTGAAGCTGGGTGGGTTGATGATGATATGTGGATTATAGACGAACTGGTCGTACTCGGCATCGTCGGGCTGAACCGGTAAATTCAGTGTAGGAACCGGCTGCGGATTCTCGCCGGTATCACTGCGTCTTCCATTGGGCAGTTGGGCAGCCGCGTCAGGTATTGCACTCGCTAAGAGCACAGTAAAAGCAAGCAATATTTGTATGAGTTTTTGTTCCATGGCCGACTACTTAACCTGGTCTCAACTGACACAAACAGCTTATGACCAGAAACCAGTCTTTAGTTATAAGGGACTGCGTCACACAATCCGATGCCTTCAAATAGCTGCCATAACTCAAGTCACCCAAATTGCCACAGATTTGACAGTAGACTCCCTTAAGTCAGCTAGTGAGTGGATGTGTTAAAGTTACCCTTCATGCAAATTAGATCGAGGGGCGCTGTTGCCTCGAGTCAAACGGCGACCTCCATTTCCCTTCTTGAGCGGGCCAAACAGAATTCCTCCCTGTTTCACTTAGGGGCTGCAGCTAACAAAGCTAATCTTAGAAATTATTAGTTTATTGGTGCTATTTTCGTAGGGCAATCGAAATGGGATGACTAAAAAAATTCGAGCATGAACATTTATGAACTACCGGTATTCTGTGAATGTCCAGTTTCTGATAAATATACGAAATTATGTATAAGGAATTTCAACCATTCCACGTTTTTTCCATCTTCTTTCAAGATTTAGTTTATATTTTTCAAAGCAAGACTTAGTACGTGTTAAGAATGCACTGAATGGATTTTGTGTCCTATCGTAAACTAAACTAAACTAGCATGAATTATCGCCGGGGTTGTTCGATGATATCAATAAGCATATTTGGCTACAGTTTTGATAATGGTGTTTTAAAACTGATTATTGAGAAAGAATCTTCAAAAGCTTCGAAGTAGCTAATTTATATATTGTGGAAACTAGTCAAAATACCGTTATAGCCAAGGGACACATTGTCCCTTAACTTCTTAAAATACACACAGTGGTTATGCGCCTATCAATTGCTTCTCCCACCCCTCCCCCAGGCTGCCCCACCCAAGTTGTGGGGATTGTCACTTTTGAAGTGACAAAATCCCCACCCCTGGGGCAAAATGTTAGTGACAATCCCGACATAAATGGGTGGGGCACCCCCACCTCATGGTTTTAACTTCTGATGATGGGGAAACAATGGCAAAATGAGTGACCAAAATCCCCACCCTGGGGCTTGAAAAACTTGACCAAACCCCACATAAGACCTGGAGCAGCCCGGGGGATGGGTGGGGGAAGCAATTGCTAGGCGCATTATTATTGAGATTCAGTATACCAATGATTGATATAAAAAAGGCAAAAGGTAAATGGAGGCACATCCCCATATTGTGTGCAGTTTAACTTGGAAATGTCATTAACTTAAGAGTAAAGGACAAGGCAGGAATGGGAAGCAAGTATGGACGGATAACAAAACATAAAGAGACTGACAAAACAGCCGTGCAAATGCAGAGTCCATTCATGAATCGTGATGAGATGACTTGAAAACAGTTTCAGAAAAGAGGTTCAATCACAACCCAACCATAATTCCGAGGGCAGCGTTGACGGACATTAAACTTGGGGGCGACACGGCTGTATGCACCATTTGCTGATGATAACGAGTAGCTGATGTGAACGAGTTCGTTCTTGCTTCTCAAGCAAAGTCGCTGTAAGGCAGCATATCGACTTGGCATGACTTTAACTTTTCTCGAGGAAATCCGTGATCTACTTTCCCGGATGATTATTCAGACAGGATATCACGGGGGAAAAGAACGTGTCAACAAGGATATACGCGTCTCACTTGATGTTGTACCAGGCCTAATGCTTCCGTTAATAATACAGCTGCTGTTTTGAGTGGACTTTCAGTGGCCTCGTAGACAAAGGTAATTTGCTTCAATCAATTATATCCGGTTCCGATACCATTATGGACCCGAGTGATTGTTAGGCGTTTTTTCTCTGAGCTGAAAAAATAACTGTTTACATCAATCCTTCGTCCACTTGTTGGTGCTATATAAAATCCCGTTTTGGGTGTCTGGAAGAATTGCAGGGGTACTTTTTGACTTGTTACTGTGCACACTAGAATGTAGCGGGGAAAAGTGGGCGTAGAATTTGGGTTTGGCTTTGTAACAAGTACGACAATGTTCACTAATCTAAAATGCTGAGGTTTGGGAATTAGAAAAAATGCTCCTCATCACACAGGTTTTTTTATGTACGAAAGACGTCAAAGGAAGAGTTTACGATCTCAATGTTCAATGGAGAGCATGGGCGTCCCGTGATGTTTTTTTATAGGAGCCACGTCGTGGAAATTTGTCCCATTCTAGGCCCGCGCTCCTTGGAACTGGGCCCAATTTTATGGCTCTGCTTAACGGTTAGCAGAAAAGGTGTGCTAACTAATTAATATAGAAGAATTGAATGGCCGATATTTTGCGGCTAATTCCTGCTCGTGCACAAAGATTTCCATATGACACCCTATTTAAAATCGGTCCCGACTTCCTGCAAACCTAAAGCACTAACAAATTATGAGAATTTCATTTTGAACACTTTTCAGGTAAGATGTATTTAGCTATAAGGCACCACGATGGTGGCTATTTTTCATAAGGGAATATGTGCTGGGCCGGTTTTAAACGTACGTTCAAAGATCGTAGAAGGGAAAGATCGGACACGCCGATGAAAAAGTGAAACAGAAAGCAGTTGTTCATGGGGAAGGGCGCCCTCATACCTTTGGTAGGTAAAACTTGCGACCAACCGAAGTGTTTTCTGTAGTTCACAATGGAGAAAAAACTAAGACTTGGTGCTCCGCACTGAATTAATTACACTAAATGACACCTCAAACAAAATTTTGCAAGGATTGGTCTTAACATTATTTGTTTCTCCCTTCTTTTTCTTTCTTTCTTTCGTTATTTCTTCATTTATTTAATAATTCTGAATATCTGATATTCAATTGTGGAGAGCCACCTTTTGTAAGTATCATTAAAAACAAATATAATTGTACATATGGCACAAAACTAAATTATTTCTCAGAGAAATTGATCATTAAAAAGTATTTTTAAAAAGTATTTACTATAATATTTATTTATTGCAATTTTATTTATCTTCAATGATAAAATAATTAAAAAACAAGGCAGATTTTGTTTAAAAAATCATATTACTGGGTGTGTCTTATTTTGTTACCGACTGTCTGAAGTAGCAGTTATGAGTATTACTAGTAAAACCATTGACACTTCTCGAGTGGAGCAAAGTTAGATTTTATGTATTTTTTAGATACTTCATTTAGCTTCATTAAATCGTTAAGGTACAACATGACTGTTACTTTATAATTGAAAACAACTCAACAACTCGAGACGCTTTTTCCTTTTTAACCGTGTCGCATCGCAGACGGGGCTCTATAAGCGCTCAGCGTTGTTCTTCTTGTGCCAAATTCGTTTTCGCGACACGGCCCAGCAGAAGAGGGCGCTACAACATTTACTATGCTTTACCGATTCATGGGTGGACGACGCAGCTCCTGCACGAATTCGTGCTTGTTGTACATTACAAATGTCCTTCAGTCCTTAATTTACTGCATATTGGCCCCTCTAATCGCCTCAATAACTAAATGACATTGTACAAAATGTATTCCCTGAATTATAAATATCAACCATGTCACTAAAACAAGTAATTATTTAGGCCTATTCATTCACTTATTCCTTAATTTGTCTCTTTATTTCTTCATTTTGTCATCTTTGTGGAGTTTCTTCTTTATCAACAAAAATCCCGCTCGCATTTCACACCTGTACTTTTCGTATGGATTCACTGTAGCCGCAGGCACGCATTTACCTATCAAACGCTAGGGGCGCCCTTCCCATAGTCGAAAATAATGACGTCATAGCGTTTCATCGGATGCTGTACAAAAAGATACCCAGTGTCCGATCTTCCCCTTCTAGACGATCTTTGGTACGTTTAACCCTTTCGATCCCATGGGCTCCTACCCTTGTTGCGAGACGCTTCGATCCCGCTCCAAAAGGGGCCAGGAAGCGGATGTGCTTGCATACCAACGGCTACAAAAATCACCACCGTGAAATGTGTTGATTATTTTTTTCTTTCTTTTGTTTGGCGCCCTCCATTGAAAGGCTCTAAGGTTTTCCATTTGATGCGGTAGTGGACGGACGTGCTTTCTGTCAGTGGCGGGAAATTTTAAATATCAAACATCTGTCCAAACCAGTGTATGATTTTTTGATCAGCCTAGCCTTTCTACGGGATCCGGGTAAGCGATATCGGTTTATTCGAGAGGTAGGCTACTTTAACTCTTTCCACTTTCTTTCACCCTCAAATCCAAGAATCGGCCAAATGGCCGAGGATTGGGACAAAGAAACAAATGATATTTGGGATTGTCCATCACAGCAAATCCTTATGGACACCCAAGATCAGGAAACACTTGATCAGCCACGCTCAACTCTCGAGGCACTTATCAGCCAAGCTCAAAATGACACTCAATCCCAAACAAAAAAACAGAAAAAGACCAAATTCCAGCTTGCACTATAGTTACGTATTATTATTATTATTATTATTATTATTATTTATTCGGCCAAAATACGCAACAATCATACAGACATACATGAGAGTAATCAAATAAATCAATATATAATAGGATAGGTAACCGGATGTCTAGTTTATAAATGAACAGACTGAAATTAATAAATGGATTGATTTAAAAAGCAGGAGTAAGTGGCTGGGATGGGAGAGAAGAGAATGGGTATGGGTGTAGAGAGCAAAAATTGAAAGTCCAAGTAACAACTAAAAGCAGCAATTGAACACACAGGCTAATAATTAAAGGCAACATTAATCGTAAAGGCAAGAAAGAACATGACAAAACAAACAATTCATTCTAAGATGGCCAGGATTAATAAAAGCGAACCTAATCACTGTGACTCGAGAGCCTATCAATCCAATCTTAAGATGAAACACTCATTAAATAAAAACAAAAGATCTGTAAAAATTAAGAGGCAAATAAATATATATATATATATATATATACATGTAATATAAGAAGAATAAACATTACCTTGACAAGTCAAACAGACCATTTAATATTCAGATGGACAAGAACTCAGTTTACACATTAAACAGACAACACTGTAAAGAACGAAGATTTTAGTTGGGGGATGGTAAATATAAGTAAAAAATATAGAAAGACAAAAATCCCCAAAAGGCAACAATAATGTGTGAGCTACACAAACATGAACATGCATGCAACACTGAGCCAAACCATATAAAACAAACAGATTGAAGGAGCAAAAACACACCCATTCAAGCAGTCACACAGACAGACACTAAAAACTGGTAAACAACCAATGGCACAGTTAATTAGACAGGCAAAAAGTGAAAACGGGTACTAACAAACAATAAAGGAATTGAACAAACAACCAATAAATGACACTATTACAGACAATCAAGTGAAATGAAGCAATCAAGTAAACCTCCAGCAAGCAGGTTAACAAAAACAACAAATCAGCAAAACAGGTGTAAACACATGCAAAATAAGCATAAGTACATGTACATCTAAATATCAATGAAATGGTTACACAAGTACTTGTTGAAACATTTAAATGAATCTAGAATTAGGGCGTTCTTAACATTTGTAGGCAGACTACTCCAAATACGAGGGAATGAATGAATAGATGTGTTCTTAAGGCTTTGCGTCCTCGCGTACAGATGATTGAAAGTGAGTGTGTCCATGTGGCGGGTATTAACAGAAGTATGTGAGTTGACAGTGTAACAGTCAACAAGTCCAAATAGACATTTAGTGGTAAATTGGACAGTTATTCTTTGACGTCTAGATTTGAGAGTTTGCCAGTTCAGTTGTGCTAGTCTGTCCTCATACGATACTGCCCCTCTTTGTTGTTTAAGGAACATTCTTGTAGCTCTTCTTTGGACGCGTTCTAGTTTATCTGATGAAGTTGCTGTGTATGGGGACCAGGCAGGCAGCCCATACTCAAGAACTGGTATGACGAGTGACCGGTAGAGAGACATCAGTGCATTTGTAGAAGTTCCTCCCGCTGCATGCCAGATGAAACCAAGAGTCTTATTTGCCTTAGCAACCACACTATTGACATGGTCGTTCCATGTTAGAGTATTGTTTATTGTGACACCAAGGTACTTGTAGGTAGTTGCAACTGTTAAGGGAGATCCAAGAATATGATACTGCGGAAGGGCTAGTGGTTTCGTAGATCTAGTCATATGCATAATTTTTGATTTGCTTGTATTAAGTTTCATTCCATTTGACTCAGTCCATTGAGTAAGGGCATCTAGGTCTGTTTGCAGGAGGACTTCATCTTCAGGGGAATTGATGGGGTGGTAAATGAGAGTATCATCAGCAAAGAGTAGGGATTTGGTGTCAAGAGTGTGGGATATGTCACTGATGAATAAATTAAACAGTAGGGGGCCTAGGACACTTCCTTGTGGAACTCCAGATGTTACAGGAGACCAAGATGAAAAGGCCCCATGGTACATGACTCGTTGATGCCGTCCAACGAGAAAAGATTTCAACCATGACCAAGTTTGACCCTGTATGTTGAATTTCCGTGCAAGCTTTTTGAGGAGTGTATGATGGGGCATTACGTCAAAGGCTTTACTAAAGTCCAAGAAGGCGATGTCAATACGAGGTGGGCGTGGCTTGTCCATGATTGAAGCCCAGTCATGAATGGCATTTGTCAGCTGGGTGACACATGACTTACGCGCTGTAAAGCCATGCTGCTCGTCGTTGCCAAGGCAACAGGACGACACGTGATCATTAATGCTATCAGCGACGGCCCTTTCTAAAACTTTGCAAACAATGGAGGTTAGGGCAATCGGCCGATAGTTTTTAATGTCAGTTCGTTTGGCGGATTTAAACACGGGCGTGACATTTGATAACTTCCAGTCCTTGGGGAGGGTGCCGTGTGCAAGTGACGAGTTCATCAAGCGTAGCAATGGCGAAGCAATAAAAGAGGCTGTAGATCGAAGAATGGTTGGCGAAATCCCATCGGGCCCTGGTGCCTTATGAGGGGTCAGATTATGTAGAGACTTAGTCAACCATCCAAGTTTGATTTGAATCGGAGGTAGTTCGGGAATTGGAAGTGTGCAGGCTGGTGGCATGGCTGGACAAGTTTCGGCAGGAGAGTGAACTGAGGTGAAGAACTCATTGAATGTTTGGGCAATGTCAATTGGTTTCTGGAGAAGTTTATCAGCATATTGGAATGCTGGGGGACACTTCGATTTTCGCTGGTCTCTGACGAAACACCAGAAACTGCGCTTGTTGTCTCTGGTTTCAAAAAGACCATTAACATAGTTCCAGTAGGCAGATTTAGTGGAATGTTTGACTTTGTTGCGTATCTGTTTATAGTGGAGCCACGCTGAACTGGAACTGGAGTGCTTGGCTTTAGTAAACAGTTTATGCTTGAGGTGAATTAACTTCTTCAGTTCGGGTGTGATCCATGGAGAAATTTTAGAGCGTCGCTGTTGCTTTCTAGGTATGCTATCATGGATGGCTGCCTCGAGGATGTCCATAAAACCTTCCCATGATGCATCTGGATATCATCGTCCATGAAGGCAGACCATGGTGCAAGGTGCAGTAGGGTTTCTAGGTGTTTCATGTCGGCTTTCCTGAACTGTAGAAATGAGCGGATGACTGCGGGTTGTGGAGGAGCTTTGGGGGCACTGAATGTGAAGGAAACTGCATGATGGTCACTTCTGACTGGATTAGCAAAGGACCCCACTGCAGAGAATTTCTCTGGCCTATTTGTGAAGATGAGATCGATTGTGGATCCAGATGAGGTTAAGCTGTTTGAAGGACGAGTTACATCTTCAACGATCTGTGTAAGTTCAAAGGAGTCAGCGACTTCTTGGAGATTGGACTTAGCCGTAGACTCAGCCAGCCAATTTATGTTAAAATCTCCAAGCAGAATGAGACCTTCATATTGAGGCAGAATAGCTTGGACTGCATCAAATGCTGCTTGTAGTTTGTCGAAGAAGGTGATGTCAGAGTTTGGAGGCCTGTAAACAACTCCAACTAACCATTTGGAGTGCTTAACAGTCAGTGACAGCCAAGAGAGTTCAATGTTCGCAGGTTCAAAGTGCTGAAGGTGTGTTGGTAGTAGTGAATCGTTGATTATGGCCATAATACCACCACCCCGACTGTCTCGATCTCGTCGAATGGTTGAGTAACCAGGCACTGTGGAGATTGTTTCAGTGTCACTAGCCGACAGCCAAGTTTCAGTCACACAAGCAATGTCAATGGGATGGAGTTCCAAAAATGATTTGAATTCCTGTAGTTTACTACGTATGCTACGAGCATTGAAAAGTAACCCAGAGATAGAGTTCTTTGAGCGTAAGTTGGGATCTAGTGTTGATTGAAGTTCAGTTAACTGATCATCATCAGTTGTGTTGCCAAAGACATCCTGGAATGATGTATTACTACATGAAGAAAACGGCAGCATTGTAGATGTGGTACATACCGGGCAAAACCAGTCTACTGTGCTTGATATGAGCACTCTGTACTGGTCAATACTCATAGCAGGTATGCATTTCTGATGCCAGTATTTATTGCAGTCCTCACAGAGAAGAGATCTTTGATTGCATTTAACTGGATGGCTACATTTACCACAGGGATCTTTTACAGGACCAGGATTCAGTTCTATGTCTCCAGAGACAGTTAAAGAGATGTTAAATGTAGCTGTAGAGTTGGGGTAATATGTCACTGGAGCTTTACCAAACTTACTGTGTTTTGGAGTTCTGAGTTTGAGTTGAAGGTTCAGCCATATTGGATGCACTGTATAAAGCTTGCAGTAGTTCCCTGATGCTTGGTGAGAACAATGACTGGCATGTTGTTCACAATGGAGTCGATGACGCATGCAATGAATGGTGCAGTTGGCTTGGAAGACTGGTCGAAGATGGAGAAAAACTGAGTGGAAAACACTCAAGATATCACTTTCCCCAGTAGAAAACCCTTGATGAATGTGTCCAGGCTTGTCAGCAGACAAAACTCTATCATGTGGTATACAATTTGTAGTACTTTGAGGGTTGAGAAGAGCAACATTTATAGCAAAAGCGAGAGCCCAACAAAGAGCTTGTGGACTAGACGCCATCTTGTCAGACTCGGAAAGTGATAGTAATACCCCTTATGAATACCCAACTAAACGCCGATATATTTCAAACACCACAAGCCAACCCACATTTGTCATCATAAACTCCCCTGAAGTTAAATTATCTAAGATAAATCCAATTAAAATTGCGAACGCCCTCATCAGTAAGGTAGGAAAGGATCTTATTAAGAGCGTATCAAAAAACAATCAAGGAGGGATCACTGTACGATGTTATACTCCAGCACAAGCTAAAAATTAATCTAAAAATTGATCTAACCCAATTAGATCAATGGACCGTCCAGACTTCGTATACTAAATCAGAAACCCAAAGTAAAGGAGTCATAACTGGAATAACTACGGATATCACAGATGATGAGCTACTATTTACATGCAAAGAAGAAGGAGTGATTGAAGTAAAACGCCTCATAAGGAAACAAAATGGTATACTACAAAAGAGCCTCTCGGTTTGCCTAACCTTCATCAACACCCCAAATCTACCCGATGAAATCAAAGTTGGATATGAATTATTCTCAGTCAAGCCTTTCATTCCCCCGGTAATCAGATGTTTCAATTGTCATGGCTGGGCATGTATAGCTAACAACTGTCGCAGCTTGACACGATGTGTACGATGTGGGGGCCCACATGCCTTTGAGCAGTGTGAACAAAGAGATATAGTAAAATGCTGTAGATGTGGAGAAAGTCATTCGTCCGCCTATGGGGGTTGTAGAACCATAAAGCAAGAAAAGAAAATCAAATAACATCTCTTATGCCGATGCTGCAAAGCTATCAAGACCGATATCAGCATTCTCCATGATGACTCGTCCACACAGCAAAGCCAGCAAGCTTCCTTACCTTGTCAACCTACAAACAATGACATCAAACCCCAACAAAGAGGAAATGGAACAACTACCAAGGCTACCACGGCTGACCGACTCCCAACCATACAACCAATGAAAACCACCAAAGACGCTATACCACCCAAACAAAAGAAACAGCACAAACGCAAACTGAATGGCATACTCAATGTACATGTATCTGCAATGAACAATCCCTAACCGAACTCCTCATTGGTAAAATGCAAATTTGGGAAACAATCAAAAACAAAGACGAAAGGACCTCGGCAGTGAAGACCTTCGTCAACACGTCATCCACTCGCCGCGTCCACTCCTTGGACTAGACAACAAAGAAAACAACAAACGCTCTCCCAGCACTCAGCCAACACAAAGACATCAGATGCCCACCACCGTCAGCCATCCACTCAAGCAAACACAGCAGACGCCCACCACCGTAAGCCATCCACTCAAACAAACACAGGCTCACCAGCAAGTAACCAGAAATCTGCGGGAAAACCCAATAACACACCGCTATGATTTGTATCATTATGGTCCTTATCTTACAATGGAATGCCCAGTCTCTGATTGCTCATGGAAAAGAATTTAAGAATTAAATTAATTCTTGGAAAGAGAAACCAGATCTTATCTGCATTCAGGAAACCTGGCTTAAAGAAGGCAAAAATATTACCTTCCCTGGTTATAATATTTATAGAAACGACAGAAACAGCAATGATTCTAAAACAAAGGGTGGAGGATGTGCCTTCTTGGCCGAACGAGACGTTGCTTTCAAATATGCATTAGGTGTCAATAACTCTGTTGAATACCAAATTGGCGAGCTCTACGATACACAGACAAATATAATTACTGTTGTCAATATTTATAACCCATGTAATAATTTAGAGAACAATTATATTAAAGATATTCTTGAAAAAATAGATCACCCTTGTATATGTGGTGACCTCAACAGCCACAACCCATTGTGGGGTAGTTCGAAACTTGATCGTAATGGTAAAATTATCGAAGATGTACTTATCGATACTAACATGGTCTGCGTCAACTCTGGTGAGGGCACAAGAGTTGACACGACACATGGTACACTCTCCTGTATCGATCTCACATTTGTCTCGCCTAATATAGCCGCCAAATGCAACTGGAATGTTCTTAATGATACATGGGGCAGCGACCACTGCCCTATAATTATCCAGTTTAACCACCCTATCAAAAAAAACAAAACAGAAATAATCCTAACTGGTCCTATAAAAGAGCTGACTGGAACAAATTTGAGGATGCCTGCAATCAATATATCACTCAACCTAGTGAACTTAGATACTGTCGATGAGATGTATGACAACTTTCCCCATCAACTCGATACTGCAATGACCAATTCCATTTCCAAAACCAACCCTAATCACCCTAAACCCCCTTCTTCATGGTGGAATGACGCATGTAAACAAGCTATACGCAATAAGAAGGAAGCTTTGAAAACCCTTTCTCCATAGCAAGAAAAATTATCAATAACTCTAAAAGAAAATATTGGCAGAATTTTTGTAATGATATTAACTAAAAACCAAACACTAAAATTATTTGGAACAAAATCAAACGAATCGAGAAAACACGAATTTTAAATAGTATCCCCATCCTTCGTTTTAATAATAATTTGGGAGGCTAATCATCCATACTCGCAGCTGGGATGCTGAATTGCGAAGGACGCGGCTACAACGTGGTCGAGTCGCTCGCAAGTAGAGGCGCCTCTGGCAGCTAGCCTACATCGACCCACATATGACCACGGAGCACAGCCAGAGATCGAAAGTGTTTGATTTTTCCGGAGGGAGGAAAGCCGGAGGACTCGGAGAACCCGGAGAAAAACCCTCGTGGCACAGGAGAGAACCAACGCACAACTCTACTTACATATGGTCCGAGCCGGGAATCGAACCCGGGCCACATTGGTGAGAGGCGAGCGCTTTACGCACAAGCCACCCATGCCACTGGGGATTTAAATTATCTGCCCCCAAAACAATTGCCGTTCTTTTCACGAATACATTAAAATACCCCCTCCTTTTCCCTCCGCATTCAGAACCTAGCGATACAAACTAGTTCTTCTGCCAATTTTTTGGGAGTTATTCTGACAATAAACTCACTTGGAAAAATCATATTGACAATATTACCAACAAATGTAAAAAGAGACTCAATATTTTGAGATGCATCTGTGGCAATTCCTGGGGAGCTGAGTGCAAAACACTCTACCAACTATACTCGGCACTCATTAAACCCATCCTAGAATACGGATGTGAAGCTTTTGACTCCGCCTCCCTCACAATCAAGCAAAAGCTCGATAGCATTCAATATCAAGCCTTAAAAGTATGCACAGGAGCCATAGACTTCAAACTGAATGCGGTGACACTCCTCTAGAACTACGCCGACAGTTTTTGAGTAGCCTCTACGGAATTAAGACAATTTTTTATAAATAACCACCCAAATGATCACTTTAACCTCGACAACTGGCAATTCCTCTACTCATAACACCCCCTTTGAAGCAAGGATCTCCCAATATCCTTTGACCATCTCCCCCTAAATGATCCTTTTCCGTATTGGCATTATACTAATCCTTACATCTCCACAGAAATTCATTCTTTAGTGGCACACACTGACAGCATATACGAAAAACGAAATATTAGTATGGAAATAATCAACACTACATGGAGCAACTGCCTTCACATCTACACAGACGGCTCACCTAATCCTACCAGCAATACGGTAGGCTGTGGAATCTTCATCCCACAATTAAAATACTCCAAAGCATCCCGGCTCAATGATGGCGTATCTATCTTCACTTCGGAACTCTTTGCCATCCTCCTCTCTCTGGAGTGGATTTAAGATGTCAAACCCCTCTGCACATGTATCTTTAGCGACTGCCTTAGTGCTCTTCAAGCTATTTCAAAACCTTTCCCTCAACATAAAATAGTTTGTGATATTCGACATACTCTTATCAATATTTGTAATCAAGGCAATATAGTAAATTTTGAATGGATTCCTGATGGCCACTGTAATATCCCTGGAAATGAAAGAGTTGACCAGATTGCCAAATTTGTTAAGTACATAAATTAAACATGTTCTCAAAACACACCTTAAGAATAATTAGGCCACCACAATTCCTAATCTGGACACCACATAGGGCTTACAACGTTCCCAAGAAATCATTATGCACAGACTACGCCTTGGTATATGCAAAGGGTTGAAGTCTTTCCTCCACAAAATTGGCAAACATCCTGACGGTCTTTGTGAAATGTGCGCATGTTCAGACGATGTTGCCCACATACTTCTTAAATGCCATAAATACAAAACCCAACGACAATCCCTCCAAAATCACTGGGCTTATCAAATGATCAAAAGAACCTGACTCAAATTCTTGGACCTAAACATAACTGTATTCACATTCTTCATTATGTTAGAAATTGTAATGGTTTAACTTCTTGTCTTTCCAGATTACCTCTCGAATTAACTTGATATTGCAATAATGTTTGGGGATGGGGAGGTGTGAGTGATTGACTGGACAAAGCGTCGCAATTTTCGTCACCCGGGGGTACACAGACCTGCAAATCTACCGGCGGGGCCCAGGCCCTTAAATTGCACGGGACGCGGTCTGGCCGGCCGGGAGCTCTCCTTGGCGCTTTGTCTGGGAGATTATGAATGCCTTCCCTTTCCCTTCGCATTACCCACAGATCCCCTAGACTATTCTGGTTTGTTCCTTTGATCTTTGTATTATCGATTCCTCTGACGAATACTGCCTAACAATTGTCAGTATCGATTAAACCTCTTTGCGGAAACCACGCACAGTTATGGCGCAAAGGGCACATTCTAATGCCATAAGCGCCAACGCCAACATCAACATCAACATCAACATCAACGCCAACATCAACATCAACATCAACATCAACATCAACATCAACATCAACATCAACATCAACATCAACATCAACATCAACATCAACATCAACATCAACATCAACATCAACATCAACATCAACATCAACATCAACATCAACATCAACATCAACATCAACATCAACATCAACATCAACATCAACATCAACATCAACATCAACATCAACATCAACATCAACATCAACATCAACATCAACATCAACATCAACATCAACATCAACATCAACATCAACATCAACATCAACATCAACATCAACATCAACATCAACATCAACATCAACATCAACATCAACATCAACATCAACATCAACATCAACATCAACATCAACATCAACATCAACAAGGCTCTAAAAAATGATAAGCGCGCGCCCAGCGTGAAACTTATATTTGCTATTTACCGTCCGTTGCCAACGCCTCGCGAGCCCTTTTTCACTGCGGGTCTGGTGGAATTCATGATGGAAACGGACAGAAATTATGCCATTTTGGCTGCCATTTTGGCTGAGATTTTGGCAGACAGTGGCTCGGAATCGGACGGCGTCGACGATGATGATAAAGACATTTCTTCAGACGACAGCCAAGAAGAAACGCTATTGCCATTTTAAGAGGTAGGCCTATTTAGATACATGTACTGATGATAATAGTAACTCTTTCCGGCGGATAAGCAAATTAATACAAACCAGTGTAATTCAATGATATTTTCTTGTGTAAACATTGCATACCATTTTTTATATGCTCAAGAGGAGTACATCGTACAACTGTTTGAGTCGAGGAATGTCAATTTAGAAAGTGGATCCCTTAGGAGTCATCAATTCAAATCCCCACCCAGTGTCTTAAAAAGTCGGGCACAAAACGTGTGTACAAAGTCACTCAAAGGAATAGGATTCAATCTTTATATAATTATTGTCTCAATGGATAAAAGGCATTGTGGAAAGAAAAATGGAGCAACGTTTGCTCCTTTTTTCCTTCCCACAATCCCTTTCGACCATTGGAATGTCTGAACCTGGCGGTATTTTTAATAAGGTCTATAGCCTGTACATATTAAAACCCTCCTATACTTATAACTATCACAGCCTATCAAAAACTCTAAACACCAACTCTCACAGTTTGTGTGTGTTTCAATCTGTCATTTGATAGGTTTTGATCTGTACAACAACTAAGTCGATTTTGGCCAGGTGCACAGGAGGGTTTTAAAGCAGGAAAGTAGCAGTGAGATTTTGCATTTACAAATGTACCGTACCGAATTTAAAGCCTTCTTTGCTTTGTTTTTATGTTGTAGCCTACCAACCAAGGTGACGGCCGGCCGAGATCAAGGAGTACGACAGGAAAGTTGGATTTCCGATCCGGTTGGGAACAGCGAGACCATTACGATTGTGCGACATGTGCATTCACTGGAAATCCTGGCCCCACCAGTGACTTTGCCACACTGTCGGCAGTGGAGATCTTATCAAGCTGTATTTTTGTCAACTCGTGTGGGATATGCTCGTCGACGAGACTAATCGCTATGCACAGCAAACGATAGACTCGACTCCTGGTCAACAGTTCTGAAACGTCAATTTGTTGGCAGGCCTATTTCATGGCAGAAATAATGTTTGATTTTATAATATGCAATCTATATAAAAATACAAAAATGACGCAGACTTTTCTTAGCAATCAACATCATATTTCAGTGGCGGATCTACAGGGGGGGTTTTGGGGGTTTAAACCCCCCCCCCCCCCTTGGGCTGAGAAAAAAATAAAAAATAACCAGTGTCGGGTGTCGAAAATTCGGCACGCTGGGGTGTGTAGGCCAATCACCTGAGGTAAACCCCCCCCCCCCCCCCCCCCCCCCCCCCCCTTAGTTAAAACCTAGATCCGCCCCTGTATTTAAGCACTTCGTGGTATATTTATGCATGTGTTCACAATGTTGCCCAGTGCAAACAGTTCCACCTAGCGGTTTGACGAACCCCCAATCTCTGGGCAGGGAACGGGTGTTGCATATTGTGTCTGTTTTTAGGTCGATATTGAACACAGAAAATGGAAAAACAATCAACAAATGTTGGTTGCCTTGTCCAATGGACCGTCAGACATTGGGGATACTCAGTTCGTTCTTGGTAGATTCCCGGTTGTGGGGGAAGCGCCTTCAAATTGATCGTTCTCGGACCGTCAATGTATATCTCAAATCATAATGGGAAATTTTGAAGGAACGCTATTTAAAGGTGACAGTTATGCCAATTTGTTAACAATGCAAATACGAATACTTGTAGTGGCTCACTCAAGGACGGGGCCGGGGAGGGGGGGGGGGGGGGGGGGGGGGGGGGGCTTGAGGCAAGATGTTACTGTTTTTCTGGCGGCGACCCATGTAGGCCCTATGGGGCATATTTCAGAGTAGTATACACCAATACATGTGTAAATGGCGCGTCAGAAAAGGCCTAACAAGACCAACCCCAACCCGATCTCAACTCAACCACCCACCTTCACCGAGCTTTTCAAAATGATTTTCCGAGGCCAGTAGTTTTTTGGGTAACTTTATTCCAAAAATTTGAGGGAAATGTTCTATTTATTTTTTCGAAACAAATCGTTGTCGTTTTCACGAAGTGGCGAATCCGTCGAAAATCAGTTGGTTTTTTTTGCAATATCGGCTTTTTCGATATTTTGACTTCATTTGATGGCCTTACCATTTTTGCAAAGTTTCAAGACTTGAAACCGTCTAATTAGTTAATTAGGCTAATTGCAGAAGTGGCGAATCCGTTGCCCTCCGGAAGTTCTGTTTTCACGAAGTGGCGAATCGCGATTCGCCACTTCGTGAAAACGCGACGTACAGAAACTGCGTTTTCACGAAGTGGCGAATAGTATCAGGGCTACATTATAATAATGCCACAATGCGGGTGCGGTAATCGGAACGGTGTCCGCCCGATAGTCCGAAGGTTCGATTGTCCGAAGGTTCGATTGTCCGAAGGTTTATTAATCCGAAGGTTCGATATTCCGAACGTACAAATTACCCACAAGAAGGGGGTTCGTTAGTCCGAAAATGAAATAAGGTTCGTTAATCCGAACATTTGATGCAGTAGTCCGAAGGCTCATTGGTCCGAAGGGCTGACAATCCGAAGGTTCATTTATCCGAAGGTTCGGTAGTCCGAATTAATTCAGAATAAGGTTAATTAGTCCGAAGGTTCAAAAGTCCGAAAGAATAGCCCGAAGGTTCCTTATTCCGAAAGCACACAAGGTTCGATAGGTTGAATTGAAAATTCGGAATATCGAACCCTATCGTCTATTCGGACTATCGAACCTTCGGAATATTTAACCTTATTCTCTTTTCAGACTAAGGGGCCCTTCGGCATATCGAACCTTTGGACTGTCGAATCTTCGGACTATTGAACCTTCGGACTAACGAACCTTCGGACTAATAACCCTTCGGACTAAAGAACCTTCGGACTATCGAACCTTTAGACAATCGGGCTGTCACCCTGCAAATGCCGTGCCCGGCGTCATGTTTACGCTTGCCATCTTCATGCATTTCAACACATAAAGTAAAGATTTTACTTTAATACCCCACCAAAATCAGTCAAGTACAGCAAATCTTGGAAAATAACCATCCATTGGTATTCACAATTGTATAAACATGTGGCACAAGCTATAATTTTGAGAATTAGTAGTGCTGTGTAGGAAATTTTCCTGCAGTGTAGGGGAAGAAAGTTTGTGTTTTCTGTGTTAGATGTTTTAGACTTGGCACTGTGTACTATACTCAAATTGTTCACATACATGTTGATTTGATTTCTACCTAATATTTTTACTGATTTTGCTGACATAAATCTGGCAAAAACTGCCACATGTTTTGACACTTGTTACCAATGAGGGTTTTCTATTTTTCACGATTTTGCTGTTCCTGACCTATTTTGGTGGGGGTATTAAAGTAAAATCTTTCCTTCCTGGAAAGATTTTACTTTAATACCCCACCAAAATCAGAATTGTATAAACATGAGGCACAACATTTAATTTTGAGAATTATAGAGGAATTTTCGTGCATAGGAAAAGAAAGTTTGTGTTTTCTGTGTTAGATGTTCTGGCCTTGGCACTGTGTATTCAAAGTGTTTACATGCATGTTGATTTCTGCCTCATTTTTTTACAGATTTTGCTCACAAAAATCTTGAAACAACAGGTTGTGCCACATGTTTAGATAGTTGTTATCAAGGAAGGTTATTTTTCCAAGATATGCTGTTCCTGACCAATTTTTGTGGGGGGGATGTGTGCTGTAATACTTAGATCTTGGTACACCTTGTATAAACTATTGTTTCAATGAAATAAACCAACAGTCGTAATGTAGACAACAAAAGAAAATCACAAGCCTGAGCATTAGAAGTTTGGTCCAAGTAATGGGGGATGAACCAAAACAAACAATTAAATGTCACTGTCACAGTCTGAAATGTATATTCTTTTTAGTTACAGGCATGAAGCAGATGTTCAGCTAGATCACAATTACTCTTGGCCGTTGAATCATGGTCTTCTTCCAAGGACCCCGGAACCCTGTGAATGCAGAAAATCCTTTATGTCAGTTTCTTTGGCCATGTAACAACCTTGTCATCTGTGGACAACACAATCAAGATAACCTTGAGTGAATGATACCACATCAGGCACAGAAATCCTTTAACTTGGCAATTGCTGTGATATCTGGAAAATATGGATGGAACAGCAGCATTGCTTAGACTTCCATCTCTGTGACTAGATATGAATATTGCATATCTATAGGCCAACAAGGGGTTTGCCTGTTCCTGCCCTATTTTATGGATTAGAATATCACTCTAAGAACTTTCCTCCCCCAAACTGATCATTTGTTCATCATCTTGTTATGGGTTTTTTGAGACTTCATAATGAAACCCTTGTTTCTTTTCCATAACTAAAAATGTTTAACAAAATTCCTTTTGCTTAGGACAGGCATTTGGACATTGAGGACGATTCCTCATCTGAGAAAATTGGGATTCAGATCCTGATGCTGATGTCAAAAAGAAAGCAGATACGTAGTGTCTGTTCAGATTATGCTTTATTTAGCTCTGAATTGTTGGAGTACAAACAGTAAAAATGACATATGGCATACTTCTACAGAATTCTTCCAAAGTAGGCCAATTTGGTGACCAGAGTGCTCCAGTAATTCATAGACATGCATTTTTTTAAACATATTCTCTGATGCAAAGTCAATCTTTTGACAATGGCCACTTGACCAGAGCTAAGTATTGTTCACAAATGGAAGTAGTTGTAGGCCTAAGGCCCACACACATCAACAAATTTAAGTTCGAAAAAATCAACATGACTCCTTATGAGCTGCTTTTCATAACTTATTATAGTTTGAGTCTTTACTTGTGGTCAGACCGAGATCTGTTCTTTCTGAAGACATGCTCATTGGTAGGTGTTTTCTTTCCCTTAATATCTTCAGGTGACGATTCACATTCCACCAAGATGGACCAAACAAGTTAACACCAGTTTCTCGTGATAACTTCATCTGTGAAAAAGAAGTCTTTACCAGCCTGTCCGAAATGCTTGTGTTTTTATGCTTTGAGCAACAGCTGATACATGTATTTCGCATAATGTTCATCTCTGTGCTGATTATCAACAATGTGCAATTGAATGTCATACTGAATTTGACCAAGATCACACCAGGCCTTTGCCTGTCTCTTTACGCAAAACATGTCATTTAATCATTTAGTCGTAAACATAATTGACTATAGTTTTGTCCAACAAATTCTTAGTTTGAAATGTTTTTTGTACTTTTGATGGCTCAGTGAACACACATTTCATAACACTTACGTGAAGATTTGTCTATTACCTTCATCACTTTTAATGTGATGGTTTTAGCTTACTCTGTCTTAGCTGGCAAGCTGTCAATTATAGAAGCCTGCAAGTTGTACCTTCACCACTGTGATTGCACGTTGTGGTTTTTTTGTTGTTGATTTAGATTTGTAAATTTCCCAGGTTAATTCACTTAAGTCAGTTCAGGTTTTCCAGTGACTCGAGACTTTTTAGGTTTCAGCTCTTTTTGTATGTACAATTTATAGAATAAGCCGTATTTTATTATCGATTCCGAGGTCGTAAATATTTGCCCTGCATCCTAAATTATATGTCTTCTTGCCCAACCATCCTTAACCTCATTTTTTTTCTTTTAAGTCTTTTGTATTCTTAGCATTCCTAAACATGGAAGGCTGTTACTTGCAGTTTTGCATACAAAATATATCCATTTCAACCTTCAAAGCTCCAATGTGATTTTGTGATCTCGTAAAACGATGCTATTTCTTCTTCAAAGCAAGTGTGCATCTCATGATGGATGTGTCACACCTACATAAACATGTGGATTTAAAAATCTACTGCTTGTGGCACACTTTGATCTCGGGACACAAACTGGGATCATCTTTTAGAGTTTTTAGGTCTTTTTCTTAGTTCCTGCTTCCCCATCTTCTCGCACAATTCGGAAATTGCTATGGTACAAAAGTAGAAAAAGGAAAAAAAGTAGAAAAATGTCGGCATTGTAATAAAAAGGAATTAACCTTTCAATGTTAGTTGGTTTTTGTGTGCTTTGCTTTGGAGTTAACTTGTAGTGAGTTGTAATGCATCATCATCAGCATTCTGTCAAACAGTATAATTTCTGAAATTCTGGGCCAATGTAATAACCATAATCTGTTGGTACTAAAAGACTGATTTTGCCTAGGCCTAAAAACAAGCAAACTGCCTTTTCAAAACAGCATTTGCGATAAAGCCCCCCCCCCCCCTCCCCCCCCCCCCCCCCCCAACGAGCCAAACGCCCACTCCATTCCATCCCATCCCCATACAAAAGCGTTCTGTGATATTCATTCGAAAAGCAGCCCTTTATTGGCGAATTCATTAACCTCTGCGTTTTGCGTTTTCACGAAGTGGCGAATCCATTGAGGTCTGTATTTTGCGTTTTCACGAAGTGGCGAATCTGTTAAGCAATTAACAGCTCTGTAATTACGCGCCTGATTGTATGAATAGGTATCTGGTCATCTTAAACCCCAGTCCCACTAGGACCTGCGATTTCCCGCGACCAGTTCACTCGTGCGACGTGGGTAGTCGTGGATATTTCTTGCGATTTGAGCCTAGCAGTCACATTGTAAGACCAGTCGTGCAACCTGTAGAAGACTTGTTGCCGACTGATAGCACCACTAGTCGCACGACTGTCGCACGACTACCCAAGACTACGTACGAGTCGTGAGGTCCTGTCGCACGACTGGCTACGACCAATCGTACGACAGGTGCCGACTGGCTGTGACTGATCGTGCGACTGGTATAGTGACTGGCTGCGACCGGCCTTGACCAGTCGGGCGACTGATGGTGCGACTATAAATACAGGGCACGCAGAGCAGGGATTTCAGTAGTCGCCAACGATCAGAGCAGTGCACAACAACTCTGTCAGTCAGTCATCAGTCGTGCAATCAGGTCTACTCGCACGACAAGTCATGCCAGTAGTCGTGTAAGGTCGTGCGACTGTCGTACGACGATCAGCCACGACAATGAAGGACCACCCAAAACTTGTCCCACGACCATCGCACGACCGTCGCACGACAAATGAAGACTAGGCTGCGACATATGCGACTACTTCAGTCGCAGCCAGGTTTTTGAACAAGATCAAAAACCTAACTCCGACTGATTTCGGTCGTGCGAATATCCAAGACTACCCACGACCACCCAAGACTTGTAGCACGACTTTTCCAAGATTGCCTGCGATTTCCAGTCGCAGCCTGTCGAAAGTTGTCGTATCTCCTAGTGGGACTGGGGCTTTATTCAACTAACAAACTGTCGTATCAGTGAAAAGATTTCGAAGTTTCGATTAAATGAAGGGCGAAATGACAGTTTCAAAAAGCGACCAACTTCAAAAGCGATTTTCTCAAAACGCAGTTTTTGTGCTGCGTGGGCGAATTTGCCACTTCGTGAAAACGACGACGTAATGTTGGACCCCAACCTCCAAGTCAAATCCTGCCGGTGCGCAACTTAATCCTGGGCAGAGGTAGGGAACACCGAAAGGATCGAATTGCCATTGATAATAATTATATACTGAATGCTCAATAAAAGAAAAGAAATATAGAAGTGTACAATTGCGGGCACAGACATGGATGCATATTCGTCGAAGCTTGCATGAACATGCATACAAATACAGAAAAACTCGAACCACGAGACAGACAAAACATTCCTTGATTTTTTTCCTGTATACCTTTAGAATTTATGATTCAAATGGTGAGCAATAAGGTGTTATGCCTGTCCACACGCAAAAACGTTATGTGATGTTAATAGATTAGCTTTCAGGTGCCGCGATTCACCGGGGCGGCTGTATTCACCTGGTTTATTGACTCCCATGTGGGGGTCTTTAGGGCTCGGATCACACCTCCTTCCCCACCATCCATATAACCCGAAGGTCTAGCACCATAAAAGACAGGAACATAACGACACTCTATGCCTTGACTGCCGAGTTAGCCAAACGTGCCATGAACTTGCACGCAGATGCTTACCTGGACTTCACGAAGCGGTCCCAGCTGCACTGCGCTTATCGACCAAGCTGTACAGTTGGTGTGTGGAGACGGTAAATAAATACTCTTATAAATAACTAGAGATAGTGTCTGTCACAAGACAGAACACATGGCTTTTCCGCGGGTTTCCAATTCTTACCAAAATCTACCTTGTAACAGTTGAAATAAAAGTGAATTCATCATGTTGTTTAACTAGATTTTGCCATTATAAAAAATAAAAAAATAGAGATGACGTCATGATAACGTCACCTCGGATTGTGCATGCTTGTGGCACTATCTACCTATCCACCAATTTTCATGATGATCGGACCTACACTTGTGTTTCAAAATAGCACTTTTTCATGACGTCATAATTACGTCACACATTTTTCACATTAATATGAAAGCTAACAAACCTAATAGAAAAAAGTTTGAATTTAGCATGTTGATGAGATATGGCCGTCAAGGCTCAAAAAGCTACGAAATTAATATAAATCGTAGGATGACGTCATCATGACGTCACTTCAATTTGTATCTATAACACCTGCTGGCCTATCTAGATATCAAGTTTGAACTTAATCAGACCTACGGTTCTCTAGATATGGGCCCTTCAAAAATGCACCTTTAAGATGACGTCACGACACCCGTGATGACGTCATTTAACGTCATTTGACGTAAATTTGCAACGTGGTCTTGGCCTGTCAAGATTGGAGTCAATCTGATGAATGACAGTGTAACATTTTGAGAGTACAATGAAATTTCTAACATTTAAAAATTCATAGAAAATCAGCCGATGATGTCATGATGGCGTCACTTCCGATTTTACATGGTAGTGAAAATATCTACCTACTCATCAATTGTCATGATGATCCAACCTACCCTTATATGTGTTTTTTTAAAAGCACATATCTGATGACGTCATCATGACGTCACACATTTTTCACATTTATATTCAATATATATGACATAAACGTTTTACAAAAAGAATTTAGAAATTAGCATGTTCCGTTGAAGAGATATGGCTTAAAGGTTCGAAAATATAAAAAAAATGCTATAAAATGGTATGATGACGTCATCGGGACGTCACATCAATTTTCATCTGTAACTAGCCGGCCTACCAGTATACCAAGATTTGATGCAATCGGAAGTACAGTTCTCAAGATATAGGACCCTAAAATATGCACCTTTAAGATGACGTCATGTGACCTATGATGACGTCATCACGACGGCACTTGTCAAAGCAAACATTTGCAACGTGGTCTTGGCCTATGTCAAGATTGAAGTCAATCTGATCATGACAGTGTAAAATGTTGAGAGTACAATGAAATTTGAAACATTTAGAAATTCATAGAAAATCAGCCGATTACGTCATCAGGACGTCACTTCGGATTGTATATACTAGTGGCACTATCTACTTATCCACCAATTTTTAAGATGATCGGACCTACCCTTATATGTGTTAAAAAAGCACATTTTTGATGATGTCATAATGGCGTCACACATTTTTCACATTGATATGAAAGAATATAGGAGCTAACAAAGCGATTACAAAAAGAATTTTGAATTTAGCATGTTCTGTTGATGAGATACGGCTTTAAGAATCTTTAAGGTTAAAAAACTTTGAAATTACTATAAAATTGTATGATGACGTCATCATGACTCAATTTGTATCTATGACACGTGCTGGTTTACCAACATAACCGGTTTGAACGCAATCGGGCCTACGGTTCTCTAGTTTCTTTCTCGTTTGATTTGGTATTAAGGACCATTTTTTTTATTTGTTGGGTATATTTGTTAAAGAAGTAGAACTCGTCTGCAATTATTCACAAAATGTGACCCCAGATTGAATACAGATTTTTTTTCGAAAAACCCGGCGAGTGCTTAGTTTATGGAATAGCCGCTCGCTGGCGAGTGCAGCTGCCGGTGTAGACGGTAGTTCTGTCCCACCTAAAATCTGCCCCACCCCCCCCCCCCCCCCCCCCGGACAGAATTACCTAGGTAAAAGTGTCCCCCCGGACAGATTTGTCCGAGGGAACAGATTTATCAGGGGAGGGGCAGAATTACCTTTTACACCGACCCCGAATCAGGGCAAGTGGGGGCGCTATGCAATCATTTTCTCCATCGGAGAGTCACACTTTGGCAGTAAAAAAGAAAGTTTGAAAACAAAACGGCTGTTGAACATTCACGCCCAATAACACATCAATGAACAGTGTCCTAACATTATAACCCTAAGCGTACGCTGGAAACATGCGAGATGTAGTTTTTGTATATTACTGAAGTATGTTGTTTTACAGATTAAAAACAGTATTAAGTTTCGTAGGCCTAAACTATATTTGTCAGCCAAAAGAAACTGAGGATGGAAAACATTGATCAAAATATCCTGCAAAACCAATAATCAGCAAACGATAGCTTTTTTTTTCGTTCTCAAAACCTTTGAATAATACTTCCAATATTAATAAACCTAATGAAATAAAATACTCCTACAAACTGCTTGCCAACTCCAATGACCGGAAAAGTTAGGAAGGCTCGTGTTCGGTCCCAGCAATTTCTTTTTTTTAATTCTTTAAAAACAATATGATACCATACATCTCGGCTTTTTGGGGTACGATCCGAGTTTAAAAAGTGACCAACATATTCTTTATTAAATGCGGTTCTCTTGATACGAGTCCTTCAAAATGCACATTTAAGATCACGTCACGTGGACTATGATGACGTCACCACGACGGCACTTGTGAAAGCAAACATTTACATGATTTTGGTCTTTGTCAAGATTGAAGTCAATGTAAGACAGTGTAAAACGTGTACAATGAAATTGGAAACGTTCAAAAATTCATAGAAAATCAGCTGATGACGTCATCATAACTTTTCTTCGGATTTCACATGCTAGTGACAACGTCTACCAACCCACCAATTGTTTTGATGATCAGACTTGCCCTTTTTTTCAAAAAGTACATTTTTGACGATGCCATCATGACGTCACACATTTTTCACATTAATATAAAAGAATGTATGAGCTAACAAACCGATTACAAAACAAATTTCGAATTTAGCATGTTCTGTTGAGATAATGGCTTTAAGAATTATTAAGGTTTAAAACTTAAAAAAATGCTATAATATGATGTAATGACGTCATCATGACGTCACCTTAATTCCATCTATGACACATGCCAGTCTACCAACATACCAGGTTTGAATGTAATCGGACCAACGGTTCTCTAGATATGGGCCCTCCAAAAATGTACCTTTGAGATGACGTAACGTGACCCATGATGACGTCATCACGACGGCACTTGACAAAGCAAACACAACGTGGTCTTGGTCCGTGTCAAGATTGGAGTCAGTTTGATCAATGACAGTGTAATATTTTGAGAGTACAATAAAAGTTGAAACATTAAAAAAAAATTAAGAATCAGCCGATTACGTCATCAGAACGTCACTTCGGATTTTGCCTGCTTGTGAAACTATACACCTACCTACCAATTTTTATGATGATCAGACCTACCCTTATGTGTTTCAAAAAGCACATTTTTGATGACGTCATTATGACGTCACACATTTTTCACATTTATATGAAAGAATGTATGAGCTAACAAACCTGTTGCAAAAAGAATTTTGAATGTAGCATGTTCTGCTGATGAGATATAGCTTCAAGGCTCAAATTAAAAAATGCTATAAAATTATGAGACGTCATCATGACGTCACATCAACTTTCATCTATAACACAAGCCGGTCTACAAACAAACCACATTTGAGCTCAATCGGACCTACGGTTCTCTAGATATGGGCCCTTCAAAAATGCACCTTTAAGATGACGTCACGTGACACGTGATGACGTCATCATGACGTCATGCTTCGGCACACATCCCGAGTAGATAGTCAATGCATATGCCGAGTTTGGAGTTCATGGCATTTGATCTAGCTGAGGCGGGGATGGTTCCTCAAAAGTTCATTGTCTATTCTGGGTGCCGACACAGCTACCGCATTTGACGGTGTGACGTATTTTTCTGCAATGGTTGCATATGTCTCCTTCTTGATTGGCAACGTTACCACTTTTACATCTCTTTCTGCAAGGTTGCTGAATATATCTGGGCCCTTAGCCTCACTGTCATTGTAAATATTGTGGCGGGAAATTTCGTTACCCGATCCGTAGTCCCTTCACCCGGACAACCCTCTGGATGGAAATATACCGCCTATACGCCTAGCGGCACTCACGCACGCCTCACACGGCCGTCACGCGCCCATTAATACAGCGCTTAAAAAGTTATTACCACAAACAATCATTTACTCCAGTAATAGAGATCTGCTGTTGACAAAATGGCGGCGCGCGCCGCGGCAAACCGTGTATTCCGTGCGAACGATAATTACAGTATAAATTGAGATTTTCATTTAAATAGAGTGCGTCATGAAAAACTAATGATTGTTTGCGTAAAAATGTCTTGAATTCTTTCTATCGGGTATTCATTCGAGTAAAAGAATTGTGTAAAACAATCCAAAAATGGAATTTGCTTGTCCAGATTGCTTACGCGATGAGAGATTTTTCAGTTTTATGCACACCCAAATGAACAGCTATTTAAAAAAAAAACCAGAGTTTTCCCGGATTTCTGATGCCGAATTTATGAAAAGGAAGGACTTTCCCCATAATATTCCGTTGAAAAAATGGCAGGTACAGCGGTGAATCTTTTTTTATGACTGGTTGAAAACCGAGGTCGTTTCGGCCCAGCGCGCGATGCAAACAAAATGTTCCTATTGATATACGTACAAATTCACCTATACGTGGCCCGCGCTACACACACATACATGTAAATTCGCGCAGTATACACGCGCTCGTAGGATATGTGCACTGCACACGCAAACACGACTCACAGTCGGACACATACTGACATAGGCTAGAACAAGGCGTATGCCCGATTTGGGGTTTTGGATCAACTGAATTATAATCAACAGTCATAGGAACACACATTTATTGCAGTTAATTCTTTTAATCATTTATTGCCCACTATGACTTGGGAATGACTTCAGGACAGGAAATATAGTGGACTACTTGTGATTTTTTTAGGAAGAATTTTGAAGGTGGGGGGTCTCCTTGAACAAAAGTAAAGTGGAAAAAGTTTGCAGTGAGATATCCTTTTACTCTCAAAAATTATGACAAAGTGGCATGTAGAACCTTGTACGACCGTGACCACTTCATATAAAACTGGACACACAAGGCAAGGATCCCCAGTAAGTTTTCTTTTGTACAATTTGCCAATGTACACTCAGTTCCCCCTCTGTTCAGACTCCTTTTGTGAACATAACTTATGTTTAGTTTGTCTAAATGGCTTTGCTACAAACCTAAGGAGGTACCATGCCCCTAAATACAGTTTTAGATACTCGACATCACAGCATCTCCCAGAATACACTCAAATGTCTGTCCACAATGTGGAACATTAGTAGGCAAATTTACAAAACTGGCCTTTCATAAATGCCCCACCACATGTACTTGTATCTCCAAACCAGCCAGTGTCATAGTAAAAAGTGCATATCATGAAGCCTAGAAAACAGCAGTTGATGAACATCTGTGGTTGAACAGGCAGCTGTTTTTCTATATAGCAACAGAACATGCAAAAGGAACACAAACCCGACCCCCCCCCCCCCCCCCCCTGCAATTGATGAAGTGAGGGACCCCTGGACCTGGTAAAAGCTAACTTGCTGCGAATTGAAGCATGATTTAAAACATGTAGAGGGGTAAGAAACAATGTTATAATACATTATTTCCACGGATGCATTTTTGAGTAAGTAATACAAATATATTATGTACAATTCTTAAATACAGGGTTAAATTTAATACAGAACTAAATAACATTTCTATTTACACGTTTTGTACAATTAATTTTCCACGCAATTTTTAGCCTGCTTTTGTTTAATTTTAATAAGTTCCGTTATGCAAAGCGTTTGTTGGAAACGTCCACAAATGTTGCCAGAGTAATTGTTTTTCATTGTTGTACTTGTTTCTGCTTGGTTTTAACCGACTGAAGTCATCACAGCACTCACACCAGATTCTCGCAAGATCTTGCAACATGTAGCTTCTGAAGACATTCCAATTGGCTGGCATCAGGAACTCAATTAGCTTCCCAAGTTGGGTCACAGTTCCAAGACATTATTCCACACAGGTTTGTAGATGCTTACTTTGCCATCAACCACACACAAACTAATTGCCAACATGAAACATATAGGTAATTGTATGATAATTGTGTAGCAGAATTAATGTTATAACATTGCACTCATGTGGTATATGTTGACTCAATGGGTTCTTTTTGGCAGATAAGTGCATAAAAGACTTAATGAGAGTGTTCCTACGTAACTGATACATCAGAAACGCCGAAGCTGCACCTGCTGGAATATTTTGAAGTAGGCCTTTGGGATGCTAAACAAGAGTGGTTGAGAATTCGTCTGCACTGGTCGGGTGGTCTGTGGTATAAGGGACTACCTGCTGTAACTCATGACAACAATGAAATGTCATTATCTGGCCACGCCTCCAGAAGTGCAGAGCAAAGACATCACTGGAAGTTGGAAGAAAAAAATCAGAAAAGTTTGTTAAAACGTGTTGATTTCTAAATAATGCAGTTTGGCTACAAAGAATAATAAACAATTGGAATACACATGTATTTGTTATGCTTTGCATTTAACTTGCACATGTATTTACATACTACATGTATGTACAATGTATTAGCTTTTACAGTTTGAGTGCTTGTCATGTACATGTATGTATGTACGTACATGTACATGTACAATTGTACATACATGTATTTATGTACATGCATGTACATGTATATGCCAGTCAGTCAGATATTGTACATGCAACTTTGTGTGAGATCAAAATGGTTAAAACTAAAAACTGAAATATGTCTCAATAATTTGAATGAAAATCACTTACCTTTTACGTCCCGCCGATTTAAAAAGAAACCATTCCACAGGAATTTTCTTCTCAATCTATCACAGTATCAGGGATACCTGTATGTGAAATAAAATAGAAAACATGTAATGTATTTCAGAGTTTCACATTTGTAGACCCAAATGTAACATTTTACATGCTAAAATAGGGAACATACGTGTACATGTACATTTATTATCTAAATGTAAGTGTACATGTACATTTAATATCTACATGTACATGCTTCCAGAAAATAAATGACTACTGCGATTGTAAAGAAAATGTGCAATAGTGCAAACTAAAAAAGAAAAAGAAAATCACAATTTTGTAAGATGCCTTGCATCATGAAATGTATACTTATATGGGCTAGTTAGGCCCCCCAAAAAAACAACACACAAAAAAAGTTCACCGTTCGGAAAGATTTTACTTTAATACACACCCCCCACCCCCTCCCCCCCCCACCCCCATAGGTCAGAAGCAGAAAAATCTGATAAAATAACAATCCATTTCTCAGTGTTTAGAATTGTAAGATTGAGACTTGTCAGATTTTTGTGCAATATAGGTGAAGGAAGTGTGTTTACTGTGTTTGATGTTCTTGGCACTAGTGTACTCGTACCCAAGTCAACTCGTACCCAAGTCAACTCGTACCCAAGTCAACTCGTACCCAAGTCAACTCGTACCCAAGTCAACTCGTACCCAAGTCAACTCGTACCCAAGTCAACTCGTACCCAAGTCAACTCGTACCCAAGTCAACTCGTACCCAAGTCAACTCGTACCCAAGTCAACTCGTACTCGTAGTATTAAAAAGTTTCCATATATTGTCTTTTATAATATTTGAACCTTCTAAGTTATATCTTTCTTTTTAAATGGGTAACTGTGTGAACATCTTTAATGGAGAATGTCGTATTATTGAATTTTTTTTTGCATGGTTTGCCTTTGGGGTACGAGTTGACCTGGGTACGAGTTGACCCATTACCGTGTACATGCAGTCACTCACAGTGTTAACACATAGAAGTTAATTTGTGCCTCATCACTTGTCACGGATTTTGCTGACATAAATCTTGAAATAACTGGTTTTCCCACCCTTTTTTAAGTTCAAGGAAGTTTTAGTTTTTCGTGTCACAGCGCTAAAAAAAATCCCACTACTTGAGCTGGTTTGTATATTATTTAATATAGCCCCTCATTAGCAGAATTGTGTTTTATTTCTCCATTGCAGAATGTTTCCAGCCTACATTTGTACCTCCGATGGCAGAACGTACATGTACATGTACACGCTCAGTGCAATGAGCATATTAAAACATGTGAAAATAGCAAAACAAAATCTTAAATATAAAAACTCCTCCCGCTGTACCTTGTCTTTTCTTTACTCCATTGGGGTATCCAACATCTCTTCTCCAGGATGCAACCTCAATTTTGACAGGGAAAACTCACATTTTTTGTTAAACAAGCGACTTTTGGCCCCTAAAACATGTAACGTTTCGCGTGTAACTGAATGTAAACATAGACTCGCTCCGCGTCGCGTGGGCGCTATAGCACAAATCCCGCTAACAATCTTTCGCCCCTGAGGGCGCACTCTTTTATTTCTCTGAAACGGCCGTGCTCAGTCAACCTCTAAGATGGACAAGGACAGACCATTAACAACAAAAAGAGTCAATGACCTCAATTACTGATTGATTTATTAACACAGAACATGTCATGCGATGGACCCCCGTTGAATTACAATTTAGCCTCTATAATTAACCATTGGTCTCCGAGCCTCTCAATTGTTTGTTCTACATTGGTAGCCTCGCACTAAGCGCTACGGCAAGGCAGTGCATGCTGGGCAGCAAGGCGATGCCTGGCTGGGGAGTAGCCTCCGAGTCCCGTGAAACCGTACGCCTCTAGCGTTATAGCGCGTATTCCGCCTCCACTATCCGTCCTCGACCGTCCCGAGTCTCCTTCCTTTGAGGCGGCGGCGGGTATGTGAGCGCGCACTCTCGGCTCCGTCCATTACCATCGCCAGATAGCCGTACACTGTAAAACAATTCCGTAAAATCACGGGTATTTCCCGTTTTTACAATCACCGTATTTGAGTTTGAACGGGTTTTGAACGTAAAATCTCATTACGCAGCAACTGACCAATCAGAACTGAGGAAATTTGTGTTCACACAAGTACGTAAATTGCAGTGTTTCGTCCCAAAACACGATTTCTTGACTAAAATATTTAATTATTTGAGCAATTCCACATTGGGATTTAGACCTTTTTGGTAAACAGAGGTGAAGAATCGCATTGCATCTTCTTTCGTATTCAAATATTGAACATTTTCATCGGAAACCGTGACTTCATGATAGCAGGATAAGGCTGAATATAAAGCTAAAGCGCCACAGTCATTCAGTGTGTAGTGTTTAGTAAATTACTGTAGCATTTGTACAATTGATATGTAGAGTAATGTACATGCATAATAATGCACGTTTATTTAGTCTGGTTCCATTTTAATAAATTGGTGATTGCTTACACCAAGTTTCCAGTAACTGAATGAAATGTTTTATACCCTGTATTTTTACAGGAATAGTAGGGTTATTTTAAGGGACAGCAACGTAAAATAACGGTGTTCATGAGTCACAGCATGCACCGTTCTTTTACGGGATTGCGCTGGCGTCCCGACTGCCAGGAAATTCCTGTAAAAAAACGGTGTTTTTTTTTACAGTGTACGTCGCTCCGCTTTCAGTAGCCTCCGCGGACTTCGTAACCCCAACCCAGCCCGACTTCACCGTATACCGTCCAGCACGCCGTCAGCCCCGCCAGCTAGTACCTACTGTCTTTCCCCGTAGATGATTGTGCTTTGTGCTGAGCGAGTGAGCAAGTCAGTCCAGCAAGAGCGTATGGCAACAGCCCCGCGGCCTTATAGGGGCCCGCAGCTGCTAGCGCGCCCTCTTTGACTACGCCCGCTGTAGTAATTTGCGCCACAATATCTTCACCTGGAAGAACGTCAAATTCAGCTTTCGCTGTATTGGCTTGGTTATCCGCCAGTACACTGGTCAGATCAAACTCTGATTGAGCTGGGTCATAGGCCAGAGCTTCCTGGCTAAACAGCTCCACGTCATATTGGGCGGATACTTCGAACTGAGCTGGAGCGACCGCACACGGGCTACTGCGCATCGTCACTGCGCATAACACTGCCGAAAAGAAATTGTGTACAAAACTCCGTTTCCGTGCAAGGAATCGGAATCGTTCGGCTAGCGCAAAGCATTGTGGGATGACATCATCCACGTTGACGCCATTTTGTTTTCGTGAAAAGACCCGAACTACTGCCGAAAAAAAAACGAAAATCGACGATTTTTTGCCACTTTTTCAAGGATTTGAAGGGTAAGTAAATGTTTGATCTTGAAAATATATAACAAGGGGGCCTCGGATTTGAAAAAGAAAGGCAGAAATGGAAAGATAGACATCATAATAGGGTAAAAACGATGTATTTTTACCGGGGTAGTGGTGCGCGAATTTGCGATGGCGACTTTTTACCACCCATTCTACATGGCATGACATGAAAAAATACGAAATCCAATCTTCAGATTTTTGTTCAGGAATTCACCTTGTAGCTTCAGTAATGTTTAGGCATTATGAATTATTGAAAATTAACAATTATTTGAACAATCAAAAACCACGTTTTTAATCATGAAACCATACAATCAGAAATTTGGATTTGGTAGTTTTAGAGGGAGTAAGGTTAATGGACAGCATGGCGAGTAGTTAAAGAAGTTCTCACAGAATGGCCAGTTTTGGCTGTTCCTATTATTACATGTACTCCCACTGGGGTAGATGTCTTTTTATTATTGGAAAAAAGTTTTGGATTTTCATTATTTTTTTGTCGCCTAAACAATGTTTTGGGGGCACTTACCATTCATGAATTGTGTCCGTGTGACCATGTGACCGTATGACCGTATGTTAAAGTTTTAGGTTAAGTTTTTGCTCTCATTTGGTGTCATTTGAAAAGTTTAAGTCCAATACAAATTTTTTTTTTTTTTTTTGGGGGTTAGTGAATTTTTTTTGGAGTAGGATTAGGATTTGTTGCCTACTTTTTTAAAGGGCCAGGGTGGGGGTGGAATAATCACACATCAGACATATTGATCAAATATATTGTTATCACTTAATTTGTTTCTGTTTTTTACTTTTTTTTACAGGAATTTCAGCCAAGCATTATGGGTGTTTCTAGAACAGGTCACTTCAGAGGAGAAGATTCTTGCTGATTTTGCTTTCGGTCGTGCTGGTTATTTTGAAGAATCTTTACTGGAAAAAGATGCAGTGTATGACTATGTCTTGAGTCCTGGTCCCTTCGATGAAATTGCACTCTCTCTTCTTCAACATACTCTTGTTACACTTCTTCAACTCTTTAAACGAGTCACTGCAGACTACCTTCCAGGAGGAAAATTCCATGAAGTTAAAGATGATGAGGAGGTTAAACAAGCCACAGCATCAGCTCCAAAACACAATAAATTGCCTGAAAGAATATTTGGTTACCTAGACTATCTCATTCACAAACGCCCTAATTCAACAGCCATAGCCAATGAAGCACAGGTTATGTATGTTTTTAATAAAACTGCTGCATTTGTAGACTCAAAGAGTGAAGAAGAATTGGAACAACTGGTTAAAACTGTAAGACTTGAATCAAGAAATGCACAAAAAACTGCAAAACAAAGAAGCCACGAAATATTGAAGTACTGGGAAACGCAGCAAGGGGAGAAAGCTAAGGCTCTGAAGGAAAGTCGGCTGAGATTGCTTGCAAAAAAAGAAAGATCTGACATATGACATCGCTGAAATTGGGCTCTGGCAGTCAGAAGAGCAGATGACGGAATACCTAAATACACAGAAAACAAAAAAACAGATGTTTGAGACAGTGAAAAAACAGATACGTTTTAGGAGGGAAGTCTTAAACCAATTCATGGAAGGTGATAAGGGTTTTACTTTCACTACAGCTGTACCAAATTCAACTAAACGAGTTGACAAGCCTCTATGTGACATTCAGTCGCACCTAACAAAAATGATTAATGCTGCAAAATCAGTATCTTCTTCCCATTCTGTGCAAAAGACCCCAGACAATGAATATCTCACAATCGCCTTGTTAGTTGGCAAAAAAGTCTCCCATCTTTGGAACACGGATGATGGCGCAGAATGGTATACTGGTACTGTTATAAAACAAGTTCCAGGTTTCCCCTCTTGGTTTAACATCACATACGAAGATGACCCCAAAATTTATTCCCTGCGTCTTGTTGATGACTACAAGGACAATTCTTTGAAAATTCTTGTTTAGTGTAATTCCATTTTGAGCATCTTTGAGAAATAGAGTGTTGAAACAATTCAGTGTAGCCATTCTGGATGAAAACATTGCTTCTAAACTTATGAAAACACTTAAACATGTTTTGTACAGGTCAAATTGCCAAATAGTTTTTTCATCAGTATTTGTGCGTTCCTTATGTTTACTTAAAATTTAACTGGAATATAAGTGACACATAGAAACTCTTATAATTCCTGATATTATGTTTCAACTAGATTTTCTCAATCGTGTAATAACCTACATACATGTTCAAATGACTCAATGAATACAAGTTGAAAGGTGTACCACTGAGTGTCTTTCAAAGTAATGAAAAAAAATAACGGGAATGTGATGAATACAAGTGAAATTTTTCCAACTTCAGTAGTAATTAATTATCATACATTATTAATATTGTTTTATTCATGTAATCTATATTGTTAATGGTGATACAAATAGTTGTGATATTGACCATCAAAGAATTGAGTCAAATTGCTGTAATTGAAAAAAAAAATGGATTCTTTAGCTTATTTAGTTTCTGTGTTACATTCGATCAATTTTGTTTACTCATTTTTCTTAATGTAAACAAAGTAGTAAACAAATAAAACAGTGCTTTGTTGACAAACAAATTAAACAAAAGTTTGATTAATTAGCTGGTCTGATTAATGACATTGTTATAAACCCTAAACTACTTTGATTCCCTTCAAAAAGTTTTAATTTGATCACTAGAATAATAAAACTTGTTTATCCTTTGTTACCATGGCAACGATTGTTTACGTTGTAAACAAAACAATAAAACAAATAGACAAAATTATTAAGAAAACATTTTGGAACATGATCACCGCGTTTCGTGACCATGGGATAGATAGTATTTAAAATACAGGCATTTGCTTTTGTTTACTGATTTGTTTACAGTTGTAAACAACAAAAGAATCACTCTCTTAGAACCATAGAAACAATGGGAAAATGATGACAATTATCTATGGGGTCAAAAATCTTAAAATGTCAATAACTCGGCCATCGTACCACTGATTTGAATGAATCAAAAAACATTTCAATCAGAATTATATCCTCTGCAATAATAGATAAAAACATGCAGCAAAACACACATTTTTGAAAATGGGTTGCAGTCCCCTATACTATGCCCCGCCGCACGAGTACGAGTAGACTCACGCTCCGGGCCATACCATGATACTGCGCTGCGTGCAAAAAGTTGGCGATCTTTTTGGTTTTTTAAATGGAAATCATTCGGCCTTAAACTCGGCATATAGGTTCACTTACCCAAGCATCTCAATATTTCACCATAATTAGGACTTGTTCATGGTTCTGTCTGGTGTAATTTGTCTCTAAATGTCCAACATGAACTGTTTACACTTCCCAGCCGTGAAGACCAATTCAATATGGCGGAATCATGTCTGCGCAGGCGCACACAGCTCATCGCACCAAAAAAACAGACGGTTGTTTTATGAATTTGGATGTCCATGCACCAGTATGGCCCGGTATGGTGTACTATTTACGACACATCGCTTTGCCTCTTCCATACGCGACGCGACTATACGACGCGACGGCACGACGGCTGCGTTGCATCGTGCCGTCGCGTCGTGCCGTCGCTTCTTTCCCATTACTTCTGGCGTCGCGTCGTGCGTCGCGTCGTGCCGTCGTGCCGTCGCGTCATTTTTTTCTAGCTTGCAGGTTTTCTTTCCTCAACTTCGCCCCTTCCGTCGCCCATCGCGTCGTACCGTCGTGCTCGCGTCGTGCGTCGCGTCGTGCGTCGCGTCGTGCGTCGCGTCGTGCGTCGCGTCGTGTTTCGCGTCGTGTTTCGCGTCGTGTTTTGCTTCGTGTTTTGCTTCGTGTTTCGCGTGGAGTAGTCCGGTCATGCTATTGTGTATGGTGTACTATTTACGACACACCGCTTTGCCTCTTCCACACGCGACGCGACTATACGACGCGACGGCACGACGGCTCCGTTGCATCGTGCCGTCGCGTCGTGCCGTCGCTTCTTTCCTATTACCTTTGTGCACATTCTGGCGTCGCGTCGTACGTCGCGTCGTGCCGTCGTGCCGTCGCGTCGGTTTTTTTTCAGCTTGCAGGTTTTCTTTCCTCAACGTCGCCCCTTCAGTCGCCCATCGCGTCGCACCGTCGTGCGTCGCGTCGTGTGTCGCGTCGTACGTCGCGTCGTGTGTCGCGTCGTGCGTCGCGTCGTGCTCGCATCGTGCGTCGCGTCGTACCCGCGTCGTGCGTCGCGTCGTGTGTCGCGTCGTGCGTCGCGTCGTGCTCGCGTGGAGTAGTCATGCTAGTGGGCGTTTGTTTCACGCAGATCCGGAGCGCGATCAGTGATCCGGAGCGTCGAAAGCTGCTCCGGATCACGTTTTTAGTGATCCTGCTCGCGAGGTGGGTTCGCAAGATCAAAGATGGCGACGTGCGAGACGGACAGAGAAAAGTGATGGTATTTTTTCGTAGATTTGAAGCATTTAACGAGCTATTGTGACAGCATTTACTCATAATTCTTTTACAGTGTATTTTTGTTATTAAAGCTATGTACGATTTATTTACTTTTCTGGAAATACTAGATAGTTTATCATAAAAATAGCCCTACAGAATCTGAAGCAGACGACATTGTCGTGTATATACAAATTCTCCCAGCATGCAACATATAGCGAGAGGGATTCGCGATCCTGTTTGTTTTCGTTCGGCTCTGGATCACCTCCCGATCCGTGTGAAACAAACAGGCCCAGACTAACCCGCTAAGTTTATGCGCGCATGCGCTTAACCGCGCGGTGAACAAAAGGCCTGAGCTTTGTATTTTAAATGTGTAAAAGGACGATTTTGCTAGAATTCTGTTTGTATTTTCCCCATTTTTGTAGCAAAAAATCTACAGAAAAAACAACGGTACCGCGCTAACAAGGTGTCTGGCGGGACAAAATATAGAGTGAAAAGAGAGAAAATATATCATGGATACGGTTCGGATGCTGGCAAGGGTTTTGTGCTATACCAGGCGCGGATCCAGAGGGGGGGGGGGGGGGGGGTTTGGGGGTCGAACCCCCCCCCCCCCCCCCCCCCCCCCTGCTCGTGGCCATTTTTTGTTTGTTAGGGGCCTATGCCTAGAGTTGCAAACCAGAAAAGCAGAAACCACAAGTCTTATTTTGCCTATGGGTAAGAAAAAAAACAAAGTGATTAAATGGCGCCACCAACCGTGAGAAAGTGTCAGCCCCCCCCCCCCGCTTGTATTTATTTTTTGGAGTCACCTTTCTGAACACATTTCAGAACCCCCACGTAAAAAATCCTGGATCCGCCCCTGTATACGCATGAACCCTTTTTGACTGCGCTCTTATAAATAAACAAAATTCAGTAATCAGTTCAACACACATAACAAAAGAAAGGTACTTTGATACTATGAGAAACTTAGTTGTATTCTCCCAAAACTTTCTCAACTACGTTCTTAACAGTAATTGTACATTGGATTCAGTTTAAAACACGAATGACAGACACCGCTGTTAGCGCGGTACCGTTGTTGATTCTGTAGATTATTTGCTACGAAAATGGAGAAAATACAAACAGAATTCTATAATTTTACACATTTTAAATACAGAGCTCAGGCCTTTTGTTTACCGCGCAGTTAAGCGCATGCGCGCATAAACTTAGCGGGTTAGACTAGCATGACTACTCCACGCGAGCACGACGCGACACACGACGCGACGCACGACGCGACGCACGACGCGACGCACGACGCGACGCACGACGCGACGCACGACGCGACGCACGACGCGACGCACGACGCGACACACGACGCGACGCACGACGCGAGTACGACGCGACGCACGATGCGAGCACGACGCGACGCACGACGCGACGCACGACGCGACGCACGACGCGACGCACGACGTTGCGACGCGATGGGCGACGGAAGGGGCGACGTTGAGGAAAGAAAACCTGCAAGCTGGGAAAAAACGACGCGACGGCACGACGGCACGACGCGACGTACGACGCGACGCCAGAATGTGCACAAAGGTAATGGGAAAGAAGCGACGGCACGACGCGACGGCACGATGCAACGGAGCCGTCGTGCCGTCGCGTCGTATAGTCGCGTCGCGTGTGGAAGAGGTAAAGCGGTGTGTCGTAAATAGTACACCATAATTGTGAACATGCGCAGTTGAAATACCGAACTGGCTCACAGAATAACCCGCTAATAAATTTAAATTTTTGCGCGCATGCGCTTAACCGCGCGGTGAACAAAAGGCCTGAGCTGTGTATTTGAAATGTGTAAAAAGACGATTTTGCTAGAATTCTGTTTGT
Source organism: Hippasteria phrygiana (assembly GCA_037893225.1). Lineage (NCBI taxonomy): Eukaryota > Metazoa > Echinodermata > Asteroidea > Valvatida > Goniasteridae > Hippasteria > Hippasteria phrygiana. The sequence continues at coordinate 38,504 of JAZGUH010001072.1, read as the reverse complement.
ATTTTCCCAATTTTCGTAGCAAACAATCTACAGAATCAACAACGGTACCGCGATAACAGCGGTGTCTGGCGGGACAAAATAAATATTGAAAAGAGAGAAAATATTTCGTTCCTGAGTATCATTAGCCTTTTAGAGGTATGGCGGACACAATAGGAGGGCGCTATTTTATTTGGGTATAAATACACAGGTTTTACCCAAATCAAATAACGCCCTCCTATTGTGTCCGTCATACCTCTAAAAGGCTAATGCAATGGGCACTTCAAACATGCGCTCATTGGTACGGTTCGGATGTTGGCAAGGGTTTTGTGCTATAAGGCGCGGGTCCGGGGGGGGGGGGGGGGTTTCAACCCGCCCCCCCCCCCCCTTCCCTGCTCGTGGCCATGTTTTTTTTTTTAGGAGCCTACGCCTAAAGTTGCAAACCAGAAAAGCAGAAACCACATGTCTTATTTTGCCTATGCGTAAGAACAAAACAAAGTGGTTAAATGGCGCCACCAACGGTGAAAAAGTGTAACTCACTGTAAACAGTAGCGTATCCAGTTTTTTTGTGCCAGGAAGGGCAAACAACGTCTGAACCGTCTTAAAATCGTTTTAAAACACTATTTTTTTATTTTTTTTATGACGCTTCAAATGCCGCCAGGGGGGCAAGTCCCCCCCCCCCCCTTCCGCTGGATACGCCACTGACTGTAAAGGTTTATAAATGTTGAAACAAAGTTGCCGTGTGCACGGGTTTACATAAACGGCGTAAAACAAAGTTACAATAAAACTACACGTTATGAGCGGTTTCCATTTCTCGTCAAGGTTGGTGGGTGGGGGGGGGGGGTGGAAGGGCGGATCCAGGGGGGGCCAAAGGGGGCCCATGCCCCCCCCCCCCCAAAAAAAAAAAAACTGACGTCGCAAAAAGGCAGCCACTGCGTACACCCACCCACAAAACTCAGCAAAAAAATGTATTGGCCCCTCCCAAAATTGTGTTCTGGATCCGCCCTTGGGGGGGGGGGGGGGTGGGGGGGGGGGGGTGGGGGGGGGGGGGGGGACGGTGACAGCCCGATTGTCCGAAGGTTCTTTAGTCCAAAGGGTTATTAATCCGAAGGTTCGTAATGGTCCAAAGGTTCGATAGTCCGAAGGGCCCAATAGTCCGAAAAGAGAATAAGGTTAAATAATCCGAAGGTTCGATATTCGGAATAGACGATAAGTTTCTGACTTTTGAACCTTCGGACTAATTAACCTTATTCTAAGTTCGGATTACTGAACCTTCGGATAAATGAACCTTCGGATTGTAGGCCGTTCGGACTAATGCACCTTCGGACTATTGCATCAAATGTTCCGTTAACGAACCTTATTTCATTTTCGGACTATCGAACCCCCTCATATGGGGAATTTGTACGTTCGGAATATCGAACCTTTGGATCAATAAACCTTCGGACAATCGAACCTTCGGACTATCGGGCGGACCCCGTAAAGGCGTGTATATTGTTAGGCATGTGGTTTGAACAAGGCCCATCACCATAATTCGTATATTTCTTTTATTATCAACAACCAGATATTGCAATGGTGATGCTAAAAATGGATCAACTTATACCGGAACCTATAGTTCTTGGATTTTGATAAATAAATTGCCAAATGCATTACGTTTAACTAATCCTTTTTAAGGGGTGGGATTCGCCCATTATTAGTTGTCCGCCAAAACTATAATTATATATGGTGGGGACATAATCTCCCGTTTCCAGGATCGCTTTGCAGGCCAGTCATTCAGCACTATATAAAAGAAAACCAAACGGCAAATGTTATTCTGTGAGCCAGTTCGGTATTTCAACTGCGCATGTTCACAATAGCATGACCGGACTACTCCACGCGAAACACGAAGCGAAACACAAGCAAAACACGACGCGAAACACGACGCGAAACACGACGCGAAGCACGACGCGAGCACGACGCGACGCACGACGCGAGCACGACGCGACGCACGACGCGAGCACGACGCGACGCACGACGCGACACACGACGCGACGCACGACGCGACGCACGACGCGACGCACGACGCGACGCACGACGCGACGCACGACGCGACGCACGACGCGACGCACGACGGTACGACGCGATGGGCGACGGAAGGGGCGACGTTGAGGAAAGAAAACCTGCAAGCTAGAAAAAAACGACGCGACGGCACGACGCGACGCACGACGCGACGGCAGAGGTAATGGGAAAGAAGCGACGGCACGACGCGACGGCACGATGCAACGCAGCCGTCGTGCCGTCGCGTCGTATAGTCGCGTCGCGTATGGAAGAGGCAAAGCGATGTGTCGTAAATAGTACACCATAGCCCGGAGCGCGAGTCTACTCGTGCGGCGGGGCATAGTATAGGGCTAGACTACTAGCAGAGTTGGCAGAGCCAGCGTGCTTCGCACATGGCCAATCACAGGAATGAACCAGCGATACCAGCATATCATGCATGGCATTTATAGAAGCCGATAAGTTCTGGATATCGTCAGCATTGGCCTGCAACTGAGCATTGATGTCCCGGCGAGTACTATGCTTGGCTTGGCTTGGCTGGAGCGATTTAGTGTCGTTTTCGGACGAGTCGGTATTTATTATTGCAAAGGCAGGAGCTGAAATGTTCAGCTCCGTTTCCGCTATGCGTATCACACTAAGAAAAGATGCTGACTCCTTCCAGCATGGGTTTATATACCCATCCTACGTCATTTGCATTACTTTAGTTTCTTTGAATGTATTGTGTGATCCGCATGCCTGGCAACTGGAAAGGAATGCATACCTCTGAAGACTTGCACGAAGTGTTATGTAATAGAATTGATCTTGTATTGGCGCGATTGCTTTAGTATCTGGTTGCTAGCTACTTGCTAGAGATACACTGTTTACCAGCCACTATCCCATCGACCGCCTCTCTTGATTTATAGTGAGGTACCTTAGGTACATCGTTACACGGTAGACAAAAGCACCATTTTTTCACCAATGTATCTCCATGGAATACCTTTTCGAAAAAAAAGGAAGCTGCAACAAATTGGATGATGAGAAGGGCAATTTATGACGTCATTATGACGTCATCGGATAATTATTACACAATTATATATAAAATTAGTTAGGAGTAAGCCATGGAGCGTATTTTGACCTCAAAATATATGTTTCTGAGGTCAAGGAATTCAATGGAGTTGCCAATTTTGTTCTAAGATGATGTTTAAATGATTTTTTTTTAAATAGACCAATTTAAGGAGAGACGGTTTAAAATTAAACATAATGAGTTAAATAATATACATCATAGTTGCCCTCCTCTTCGCTGGTGTGATATAGAATTCCATCTCAATGGAATCCGTTAACGATGTCTTATGTCATGATAACCCCACAAAAACATATTGAAATCCCCCCCCCCCCCCCCCCCCCCCCCCCAGATATGGAATATGATTGATACCTTCGTCAATGGGCTGTAGCTGCAAGGAAATTATTTCTGGCAGTTGCAACTGCAAAGTTCCGTGCAGGGTAGACCAGCTTTCGTGCACTAGTGCAACGACTGACACAACCGGCTTCAGATAGTAAGTCCATAATTATAAGCATAAAAAGGTAGAATATTCCAACCGATTACATGTTCCAATAATGTAATTTAGTACGTTTTGTAGAATGTGTAAACTTGCAAAGGTATATTTCACGTGAGGTGTAGAATACAATTTTAAGAGGAATTGTGTTCATTTTACTGAAACCTCTAGTAATTCATGAGCAAGGCTATAGCTTGTATAGCTTTTTACAGATTATTTACTTAGAAACGTCACTTTTGCTTAAGATAGCGAATTTCCGTTATTTTCAAATGATTAAATTCACACATTGCAGTATGCCTAAAATTATTCAGAATTATCATCCTCTGGACAGTGGCCGTTCAAGAAATGATGGGATACCTATATAGTTGCTATGTATACGCATAAAATACTATTAGGAAAAAAACTTTACACCCCACAACCGTATTTCATGTCAAAATTATGTGTGAACATAAACTCAACAAAGAAAGACATGCATACCTAAAATAATTAGATCGGTTGCAAGAGTTTAAAATCACAATCTAGTTATATGGACAAGTACAAGAAAGGAAACTACTCACACAGCGGATCTTCAGAGATGCTCTACTTCACTCACACAGACGTTTGTCGTCTGGATAATCAAGAGGATAGACGGTCCATCAACACACCTTAAATCCTAAACTCCACTTATGCACTTATGGCAGTCAACTCATAGTAACTTTGTTATTACTGAATATTTGGTCTTGATAATAATTTGTCTTTTTCACATCTAAAAGAACCTTTACAAACTACAGGACACCTCTTACTGCAAAACATGGTATTGTGTTTGTAATAATAGCTGTTGGTAAAAGACTGTACCATCACCATTTCCAGCAACCCTGTCAATCTATGTTAGGCTCATCACATTCCTTTCTGTCTGGCTCCACCTCATTAAGCTAGTATACAAATCTAGCCCATACCACTTCTCTGTCTGCCATCTTTCCCCGCACATTTAGATTATGTTATACATGTACCTGAATGAGACTTATTTTATGTTGGGGAATGATATTCACTTGCTGTTGTAACTCCAGAAAAGCAGCCATGCCTTGCATCACGTAAAGTTTGACTCCACAAACATGTGTATTACATATTGTCGGGTATCAGTGAAATAACGTAAACACCGGGCCATGTCTTGCACTTTCCTGAGGTGACTGCTATCTTTAATTTGGTCTTTATGCATCCAAGGAAAAAGATCAGATGACTTCATGAACGTGAACACAGATTTGTTCTGTTGGTTATTGCGTTGGTTCACTTAGTCGTAACCCAAAACAAACTTGAACTTAAGAATGTTTGGATGTCCAAACAAATTATTTGACGGGGTAAAGACTAAATTGAAAGAGTCACACAACTTCAAGAACAATTTGTTTGCATGAAAAACACAGTCATGTCGACAAATACTTTAATTTGAGCACATTATGTCAATAATCGACAAAAGTACAATATAGTGACGTCACTTCAACAGCAAATCAGCTTATGGTTGCTTAAATGGCATTGATTACATCACTTTTCAATTCACTGACCCTCAAAATGTGAAATTAATGACTTGGAATCTCATCACAAGTCTTCAGAGCCTTATTTTCTTCATTTACTAGCTAAAGTAGATTATGACGTCATTATTACGTCATAAAGTACCCTTCCTATCATCCGATTTTTTGCAACTTACCCTCTTTTTGATCATAACACATTGGCAAAGCTTTGGTGAAGAAAATTGTGCTTTTGTCCACAGTGTAACAATCCCTGACATTTGTTTTATTAAGGTACCTCACTAGTCCATGTATGGTGACACAGCCTTCTCAGTGGTTGCCCCACAGGAGTGGAACAAACTAAGTATACTACTCTCAGAGAAGCCAAGTCCGTTAGTAAATTACAGGACTATATACTAAAAACATATCTTTTTAAGGAAGTTTTTTTTAACTTAAATGATTATAGGATGATGCCTGTTTTGTGTATTTGTAGTGTCGTGAGATGTTTATGTATTTTTATGACAAATTTGTCAGTAATGTTATGGTGTACAATAATGTGGAATTTGGTTTCGTATATTTATGAGAAATGGTATTTTTGATGTTTAAATTTGTGTATGAAGAGTTATGTATTTTGATGCTGGTTCTCTTTGGTGAAGCGCCTAGGAGCATGATTAATTTTATGGACGGGCGCTGTATAAATTGTAATTATTAGCTGCTCCGGCGCGCAGCGCTGCGGAGCAGCTATTGTTTTCGTTAAGATTTAGTTCTTCTTTTTTTTAGCTTTTCCGCAATTCCTGCAGAAAAGGTATTGTTTTTGTTCTGATTTTTTTTTAGCTTTTCCGCAATTCCTGCAGAAAAGGTATTGTTTTTGTTCTGATTTTTTTTTCTTCTTCTTCTTCTTCTTCTTCTTCTTCTCCCCCAAACTCCATAGACTTTGTACACGTTTTTGCTGTGCGGCACTTTGGTTACTTCAAAAGCTCATATCTTCATCATACTTTGCCAAAACAAAGATACCATACTAAAGGTGTGCATCGAAGTGTGACGTCATGATGACGTCATCACGTGTCACGTGACGTCATCTTAAAGGTGCATTTTTGAAGGACACATATCTAGAGAACCGTACGTCCGATTGTATTCAGAGTTGGTATGCTGGTAGGCCGGCACGTGTTATAGATGAAAATCGATGTGACGTCATGATGACGTCATCATACGATTTTATAGGATTTTTTACATTTTTGGACCTTTAAGCCATATCTCATTAACGGAACATGCTAATTTCGAAATTCTTTTTGTAATAGGTTTGTTAGGTCATAAATACCTACGTATAAATGTAAAAAATGTGTGACATCATGATGACGTCATCAAAAATGTGCTTTTTTGAAACGCATATAAGGGTAGTTCCGATCGTCACGAAAATTGGTGGGTAGGTAGATATTGTTACCAGCATGCAAAATCAAAAGTGACGTCATGATGACGTCATCGGCAGATTTTCTGTGAATTTTTAAATGTTTTAAATTTTATTGTACCCTCAAAATTGTACATTATCAGTGATCAGAATAATTCCAAACATGACACAGACCAAGACCACGTTGCAAATGTTTGCTTTGACAACTGCCCTGATGGTGACGTCATCATGGGTCACGTGACGTCATCTTAGAGGTGCATACTTTAAGGTCAGATATCTAGAGAACCGCAGGTCCGATTGGGTTCAATATTTTTGTGCGGGTAGGCCAGGATATGTTTAAGATGAAAATTGACGTGACGTCATGATGACGCAATCAGAAGGTCATTAAATTATGCAAAACATTTAGAGTTTTTAGCAATCTGTTATGACAAAACAGCTTATACACATGTATACATTGAATTTTGCTCTAACTAATTCCACATTTTCATGATCGTGGCTCACTCAATTGTAAAATATCAGCCATTTCGAAATTTAGATCAAAACTATATAAAACAAAAGAATTCTGGGAAGGGCAGAAAACCGTGACTGCAATGCAGCACGTTGTGAATTTATTCTAAACTCGAACGCACAGTTGTGTGTGGCCCAGCGGGCTCCGATACGGAGTGCCATACGTTTATACAGTACGTAATGCTACAGCATGTACAATGGTGTATGGTGGCTCAGAAGGGACATCGCAGTTCGTGCATATTGAAGTCAATATTCCCGTCCGAAAAAATCACTTCAAAAAAATATTGACAGAAGATTTTTGACAGTGTGATTTGGTTTAAAGTTGGTATGGTGGTAGACCGGCAATGTGTTACAGATGAACATTTATGTGACGTCATGATGACGTCATCATGCAAATTTATATTGATAGTTACGTTTTGAACCTTTCAGCCATATTTCGTAAACAGAGCATGCTGAAGTCGAAATTCCTTTTGTAACAGGTTTCTTAGGCCGTAGATATTTTTTATATCAATGTGAAAATGTGTGACGTCATGATGAGGTCATCAAAAAAGTGCTTTTTTTTTAACGCATAAGCATAGGTTCGATCGTCATGAAAATCGGTGGGTATGTAGATAGTCATTAGTATGCAAAATTCAAAGTGACATAACAAAATGCGGAAAAGCATGTGTTCTGTTCCAAAACAGACACACTTCTAGTTTTTGATTATTTTTCTTCTGCCATTTTTGCCACAGGTTTTGTACACAACTCCCTTTTCCACCTAATTTCATACTATTTAAGCTCGTATTGTCCCCTCGAGTTGTCACAACAAAGACCATATAGCGTAGATAATCCTAAAACAATGACGTCATGATGACGTCAGTAGTTTTCAAATTGTGGCCTGATGAATATTTAATTGTTCACGCTTGCAGGCTCAATATCTTAAAAACCAATCGAGATGTGAAGTTTATATCTATTGCAAAGTATTAGTTGGGCGGCAAAAATGTTTCTGCTTGAGTGAAATGTTCGTGACGTCATCATGACGTCATCTGCAGGCCATTAACTTAAAGAACAATTTTGCGTGTTTAGCAACCTCCTATGACAGCAAGCATAAGAAAATTCATACATTGTATTTTGGTCGACCTTACTGCAAGCGGAAATGATCGTGGCTCATTCCAATGTGAAATAAGGCCCATTTCAAAATTTAGCGAAAAGCAATAAGGTAACATAAGAATTCTGGGAAGGCAGTAACCGTGGGTATTTTGTAGTGGGTATTTTGTAGCGCGTTGTGAATTTATGGGTGGACTGATTTAGACTCGTTATCGGTCCTTCCGTTGTCCTCCGGACTTCTAATGTAGGATTAGGATATAACGTATGGTGCGGGAAGCAGTCTAATTCATCCCGCACGTCAGTGCATATAAACCAATGTGTTGCGGGCAGCAGACAACCTTAGCAGTAGTCTTGGTTCCAAAACGTCCTTAGCGCGGTGCGACGTACAGCGCGCACGGCAGCGCCCTCTAGCTACACACACACACACACACGTACAGTCACACAAACGGGTGCAATCGTGGACCTCCCATTGTTCCTCTTTTGTTTATACTCTAACTTTTTCGGAAGGCCTCCCATTGGTTTTGTACACGATTTTCAATCGTGGACGTTAGGTCAAACGTGGACCCCTTTGTCTACGCTCGAATTCTTCTGTCCCAGGTCCACGATTGCCGGCATATACAAACTCACACACACACACACACGCCAAGGCCAAATCGCTAAGAACGTCTTGGGCATTTCGCAAGGGAGCGCGCGCGACCTGCTTATGCATAATTTAACAGGCGGGTAACGAATAATCGCGCTTGCACACTGGAGGAAACTCATGTTTAAGTAATAACTTAGCTTACCAAGCAACATCAACGCAGACAGAGACGCTTCAGACGCCCCAGGCCCCAGTCTACACCACCACCCCCTTCCAATACTGTAGTTAACCTTTCTTCCTCATCCATATCTGACGCTGAACATAAACCTCTCTCAAAGGGTCTATATTTTTGTCCTACTCCCCACACTGTAAACCAGGTAGAGCTCAGCCAAGATCTCACGGAATACTACCGTAGGATCCGTCTCCGAGAGTTTTTCCTTGATTCTGACCGTTGTGACCCAGAACCGTTCCGTGTCAAAAGTACCTGGGTACCCCCCCAAGAATCGTGTACCAGCCCTCGAGACGTATGTTCAAGTTGTCAGTTCTCAAGTCACTAACCCTGATAACTTTGTCCACAGAACTCATGACAATCTCCGCAGAGAGGAGCGCTTGGCATTGAATGCCTTGCGCTCCCGTACTGATATCATCATCAAGCCGGCCGACAAAGGTTCAGCTGTGGTCATCATGGATCGTCACCAGTACATTGACGAGGCCCACCGCCAGTTGAACAATCATACTAACTACATCTGCCTTGACTCTGACCCCACAGGTACTTTCTCTCAAGAGATACAACAGGTGCTGGATGATATGCGATCACGTGACCAGCTGTCTAAGAAAGCTCATAAATTTCTCTCTCCCTCTGATTGTAGGACTGCCAGATTTTATCTCCTTTCAAAGATTCACAAAGCTGGCAACCCCGGTAGGCCCATTGTCTCTGGTAATGGTTCACCAACAGAACGTATCTCCCTGTTTATTGACAGTTTTCTCAAACCCCTCGTTCCACAGATGCCATCGTACATCCATGACACCCCAGACTTCCTGCGCAAGCTGGAAGGAATCAAGAACAAGATTCCCAGCACAGCCATCATTGGGACTTTTGACGTCTCATCCCTGTACACCAACATCCCCCACGAGGAGGGTATTCGTGCTTGTTCCTCGGCCCTGGCCAAGGCAGGACACACAACCCCACCCATCAGTGATATTGGCACCCTCATGAGACTTGTACTAACCAAGAACAATTTTTCCTTCCTAGGTACAGCCATGGGCACTCGCATGGCCCCCTCCTTTGCATGCCTCTTCATGGGCGACCTCGAAGAGCGCATGCTTGCCTCAGCACCATGTCGCCCCTGGGTATGGTGGAGGTATATTGACGATGTATTTTTCATCTGGACCAGTGATCAGGACAGTCTGGAGACTTTCATTAATCACATTAATTCCTTCCACAGGACCATCAAGTTTACATCAGAGTATTCAGTGCATCAGACCAACTTCCTGGATGTCACCATCCGCAAGGAAGACAACTCGGTAACCACTGATCTGTATTCTAAACCCACAGACACCCACCAGTACCTCCACTCCTCCAGCTGTCACCCCAGGCATTGCAAGACAGGCATAGCATTCAGCCAGGCACTTAGACTCAGAAGGATTTGTTCTAATAATTCTGACTTTTCCCATCATGTACAGGTACTGAAGAATAACTTGGTTGCCAGGGGCCACAGCTCCCGCCAAGTTCAACGTGCTATCGCCAGAGCCAAATCTATCACCAGAGATTTGGCTTTCAAGGAAAAGACGCCTAGCACTAATGCCGACCCTAAGATTCCCTTGGTCACCACCTTTCATCCTAGTCTCCCTCCCCTTCGTAAAATAACTAATGACAACCATCATATCCTTCATACTTCAGATCGCCTTGCCCGTGCCGCCCCTGACAACCCAGTATTGGCTTATAGGCGCCCCCGCAATCTACGAGACCTGATTGTTCGAGCCGAGGTCCCCACCTTGGCTGCATCCCCTCCTATACAGCATGGTACTTTTAAGTGCGATTCCAGGTGTGTTGTTTGCCAGACTCACATGCAGGAGTCTGACTCCTTTTCTGGCCATTCATCTGGAACTACTCACAGAACCAATGGCAACATTACTTGCAACACCTCTAATGTCATATATCTCATTTCTTGCAAGGTTTGTGGTATCCAGTATGTCGGAGAGACCAAGAACACGCTCAAAAAGCGTTTCTATGGCCATCGATCGACTGTGAACACCAAGAAAATGGACACCCCTGTTGGTCATCACTTCAACTTGCCTAACCATTCCATTTCTGATATGATTCTACAGGGCATAGAATCACTTTTCCACCGCAAGGACTCAGTTCGCCTCAGCCGAGAGAAAGTTTAGATGAAACGTCTTCGGACTATTCAACCACATTGTCTCAACATCCAGGAAGGGAATGATTAACTTTTAATTTGTCCCCCATTGTCATTTGTTTACAGATTATCCTCCTGGCAAACCCTCCTGGGGTTTTTTGGCCAAATGGGGCTGTCTTTCCATTTCCTGTTTATCCTTGCCACTTCTCTTTGTTCCTTCTCTTGCGCTATTACCACCTTCAATTCAACCCCCCCCCCCCCCCCCCCCCCCCCCCCCTCCGGCCCCTAACCACACTCCTTTGTCCAATTCCCCAGCTTCTACCTTCATCTTAATCCCTCCCCTCCTTCATCCCTTCCAAAACCACACTTCTTTGTAGTAGTATGATAATTGCCGGTTCTATGTCATTTCATGTTTTTTCACTTTTCTCTCTAATTTTGCTGTGGGTACATACGTCAAATTTTTTAGTCTAAAAATAGTCTAAAAAATCACCCAAAATTTTGCTGGGGTACTACACACCAAAATTTGCACAAAATCAAGAAAATAAAAAGTATTTTCCATAGTCCACAAGCGTACGAAAACGCCGGGGCGCCCGGGTGAAAAAAGGCAAAACATGATTTGTCGCAGGCCAAAAAAAAAACCCTCACCTCTACACTCAGTAGAGATGAGGGTTTTGTTTGGTGTTACGTAGATCTACTGCGTTACTAACTACAACTACTCTTTGCAAGGAGCGCTAGGCCTAGTCTCTAAACTCTCTTGAGCACTTGTGTAGCTAGGAGGCTCATCTCTACCCACGTTAGAATCACACTCATACTCTTTACATATTTCTAATTTAAAGTTGTAAGTTTTGCGATAAGATCTTTTTTTTCTTTCGCTAGAAGCTCGACAACTTTCTTTTCGACCTCATCGTCTATTTCTTTTTGGTTAGAAACAGACTCTTCTCTCGCTTTAGTTTGTGTCCTAATAGCTTCTTTCATTCCATAAAACTTTTTTAATTCATCGTTAATCAAAGTAAATTCTTCGTGACTTACATCGCCATCGTCTACAGCCTGAGACACTAATTCATTTATCGTATTTAATTTTGTTTCGGCTACTACTCTAATCTCATCGTGTTTCTTAGCTTTACCTCTAAACTTTTTACTAAATCGTTTTAATACCAAACTTACACCCACGCATCCTATAGCTAATCCTTCTAACACCACGCCTATAGGTATACTAATGACACCTACAACGCTGACTATGCCTATGGTACCAGATAAAGCTCCTAAACATTCTATAACGGTCTCTGCGTTAGATAAACAGGTAATAATTTTATTATACTTTTTGTGTAACCGTTCTCTCTTATCTCTCTCGTTAGATATCTCTTTTTGCACTCGTTCGATTTTATTTAACCTAAAGACTGAAGACTCGTTCGTTTCTATAGGGACATCAGGCAATTTAGGGTAAACGGATTCTGCGGTCGTATATTTTATATGACTTATTATTTTAAATTTTTTTGCATGTATACTAGTATCAAAGTACCAACACCTACCAATAATGTCCACACGTGCTCTGCCAACCAACCGACTGACTTACTTAACAACGTGAATAACCAACTCGCGATAGTACCCAAAATACCCGGTAAAGCGGCTAATAACTTACCCCCCAGCTTTTTTAGCAAATTGGACAAGTTTTTTAAATGATTACTTATCCAATCTTTCACGTTACCTCCGGTAGGCGGAGCTGCAACAGCTGCTGCAGCTCCGCCACCAATAGCCGCCACCAAAGAAGAAACGATCGTACTTATAGCTAAAGCAAACGCGGCCAATATACTAACGACCGTCACGCCCTGTTCTCGAAACAGAATTCTAATCTTTTCTCCTAGCGAGGTATCGCCATCTAGTATTTTATTAATCGTTTCTTTGATTCTAGCGATTTGACTTTTGAGTCCTCGTTCATTTTCGAGCGCCGCTGTCATTCTAGCGGATCTTTCATCATTTAGATCTTTTAATCGATTGGCTATTTCTCGTCTCTCTCCTTCGCTCGTTGCTTCAGTTAGTTCAGCTTTGGTTTGATTAATTTCATCATCTAACCTTCTTAATTGAGCTAAATTTAATTCTAACTCACCTTTGCGAGTTTCTAACGCTTTGCTTAAACCAGCAATTTCTCTAAGGTTCTTTAATCCTGTAATTTTAGCAATTACTGTTTCTCGTTCAGCTAATACTTTTTCTCGTTCATTTAATGCTGTTCTTCGTTTAGCTACTACTTCTCTCGATCTATCTAATGTTTCTACTCGCCCCTTTAATGTATTTACTATTTTACCTAATTCTTTATCTCGTTTATCTAATTCTTTTTTTCGTTGATCTTTTGTATTAAGTAGTACATCTATTTCATATAGTAATTCACTAAAATCAACATCTTGTTTCGTTAAATCTACTTCTTCTCTCAATACATCTACGACTACTTTTTTTACGATATCGTCAACATCATCGGCCGCTTTTGGAAGTTCACTAATCTCAATATTTTCGGGATGTATCTGGCTTATTTCTTGTTGAGGTTTACTAATGAATCTAGCAGATGTATAATTAGAAAAACCAAGATCATATCTGATAAATTCTGCGCTAGTTTTCTGTTGAATAGTTTTTAATTGTAAAAACAAGCGCGAATTTTTTTTTTGTGTTAATTTAATCCATCTATTTTTTCTAACCCATTTTACAGATAATCCCCCATCTTTATCACTTCTAAAATTAGTAGTATCTTCAATATCTGCTGTATGTCCACTAGTCTCATATGCATATTTATAGAACTTGGATAGTTTTTCTTTTAACAACATCACCTTAAGTTTTTCTATTGATGTAGAGTCATCTTTACTTAGTAGTTTTAACCGATTTTCTAATTCTTCTTGATAATCAGAAAACGGCCCTTCATCGTCTCTGTCTAATTCGAAATCAGCATCAGCATCAGCATCATTTTGTTTGTCTTCTCGACCCATTTCATCCATAGGTCTAAATTCTCCACCTTCAGCCATTTTAATAAGTAGTATATTTTATATTTTACGTAGTATTTACTACATTCTGAGGAATTACTCCTTGGCTCACTAACCAAGTCTGAGTAGCTAGAGCGCTACCTACCGTAGCGGTGATTTTAATCGTATCTTCTACGTCTAGCTTTCCTAAATCGGCGGGCTTAATTTTCAAAAGTTTTTTACTCAACATAGTATAACCTACGGTCAACAAACTCAACACAGCGCCGTGATAAAGAGTATTTGCAACGTTCTTCGTATCCATTTTACTTGTACAAACATTTTTTTATTTTTTATTTATTCCATTTCTAATAGTTCTTCAACTTTAGGGGTGGAAGTTGCGATCGTAACTCCTACCCCCACCTCTCGCTGCGAACCTACAGGCTTACTCTTTTTAAACGCGAGATATCCAATTCCTAAAACAACCAAACCAACTATCGCATATCCCCAGCTCGGAATGTCTCTCATCGTTAGCGCTGGCGTTTGCTGGGGAGGTTCTTCTTCTATACTTTGCATTTTTTGTATTTGTTCTTTCATCTTTCTGTTTCTTTCAGCCAGTTTTTTACCTTGCTCTACTCTTTTAGGGTCTTTTGCTCTTTTTGTTGTGACTCTTGATAGAGCCGACTGAGTCGGCTCTTGTGGAGGCAGAGCCGGCTCTTGGGGAGGCGGAGCCGGCTCTTGGGGAGTCTCTTGGGGAGGCGGGGGTGTCTCTGCTATTTGATCCGTCGTTGTCGTTTCTAGACTCATCTTTTATAGTAATACTACTATTATTTGTAATACTATTATTACTACTATCTACCTGTAAATGTTTAGTCGTGATCAACATAGCCACCAAAGGAGATAAATAAACCCCATAATTGTAATGCACTTCGCAAAGTAAACTGGACAAGCTGCTAGAAATAACGGGATCTTTTTCTAGGTCGTTGATAAGGGCTTCTTCAGAATCTAAACAAAGTTTATAACCGAATGGTGAAGCCAGCGGCAAAGTCGCGCCTAAAGCTTTTGCGTAACAGGTCAACACGCAACTCCCCAAACTGACTATCATTTCTTTACCGAGCTTGGCTTCGTATCTTTTATATAGTTTTTCTTGTTTTTCAGCGGTCAAGCTCTCTATTTCATTGACGGAGTATTCTTTACCGAAATATTTTTTAGAATCACCAGAAGCAACTACACCCAAAAGTCTATTTTTGGGCATAGTTGCTTCTGGGATCGTCGCTATGGTCGTGGGTGTAGCAGCTACTGTTGGATGAGGTTCTTGAGATAACGTGCTTAGAGATTCTATCGACTTGCTCATTTAAAATAGAACTATATTTTTTAATCTTATTTCTACAAGAAATATAATCGTAAGAAAATAAAGATAAGTTGATGGCTATTACTAGTTTTAATAATAGGTCTAGATATTCTATCATATTTTATAGATGACTAGATAATCTGTAGATCATCTATTAGTTATCTATAGATCATCTATTAGTTATCTATAGATCATCTATTAGTTATTTAACAGGTATATAACAGTTATCTAACAGTTATCTAACAGTTATCTATAAATCATCTAACAGTTATCTATAAATCATCTATAAATCATCTACAAATCATCTAACAGGTATCTAACA
Organism: Hippasteria phrygiana; assembly: GCA_037893225.1. Taxonomy (NCBI): domain Eukaryota; kingdom Metazoa; phylum Echinodermata; class Asteroidea; order Valvatida; family Goniasteridae; genus Hippasteria; species Hippasteria phrygiana. The sequence continues at coordinate 22,940 of JAZGUH010001072.1, read as the reverse complement.
GGTATCTAATAGATCAACTACGCTCTACGAGCGTAGCTACGCGAGTATAGATCAACTGCCAACAGACAGGAGGATCAGTTTTTACCAATAATTTACTAAAAGGCACATCTCTTAAAATCTTTTTAATTCTCGATCTTTCTTCTAAAGGCACCGCATCATTTTCATCGAGACATTGATCGAAACTATTTTTATCTTTGCAATAGAACAATACGACAAATGCAGTTTGAGCTCTAAAATCTGTCATTACGCAATTATACTTTTGAGTCATTAACCAACAGTAGTGATTGTCATGCCTACCGCTAAACGCCAATTTTGTTAAAACGCAAGTGTTTTTCCCGAGCGCCGCCTTACGATATTTTATGTCTTGTTCCGAGCTACAATCGTCTATCAAAAACAAAACGTGCGATCCTTTAAATCGAGCTCTATAAAATTCTAAAGCTTCGTTGAGAGACACCTTTTCTACCTCTAAATCGCATAGGTATATCTCGGGATCTGACCACAACCAACGTCTCTCGCGATAAGTCTTGTTGTTACTCAACGTAGGACAAATAACTACGATATTTTCAAAGTGATCTTTATACTCAGTTTCTAATAGATCTAAAATATATTTGGTTTTGCCCGAATTAGTCCTACCGCATACTAGCGCGCAGTGTGGTGTTTTTGGAAACGCTTTGTACATATTTAATAGTATGGTTTACTTTTTGGATTTTAAGAGTAACTACCGCTAAATCTTCCATCTTCTAGCACCAACTGACCATCCATCACCAAGAAAACGTAACATTTTAGAGCACCAGATGCCTCAGCCTCTCTTTCTAAATGGAGAGAAATACCGCCACCTACGTCTCCTATTTTCCTGCCAGAACCGTGACTTTTGTTGTCGTCGGTTACCCTCGTATCTAGCCAAAGACCGTAACTAGTGGTTAAGTAGGAGCCTATAGACATATCGTGCAAGCCTAAGTCTTTGCACACGCTGGCACCAAATTCTGTATTAGAGTCGCCGAAAAACTTGGTAATCTCATCCCAGTGTTGATAACGCTTCATGCCCTGACTATACAATTGATTCGGCTTACCCTCTATCGTAACGTCTACTTTTTCGATCTTTGGATTATAAAAAATTCGAGGATCTTTTTCGCTCGATTCTTTAAATAAAAGAAGTATACCTTTGAGACTTCTAATGGCTTGATTTAGATTAATGTTCCAAGTAGTATCGGACTTGTTTAGCGTTAAAACCGTATATCTTTGAACTTTTTCGTATAGAAAATGAGTTTTACCTCGATATTTTTGTCTGATAGTATCGGCCAATGTTTTATTGGTCACCGTTTCAAACTCGAGATCTAACCCCGAAATTTTATACTTTGCATTAGAATCGGTAGATTTTACTACACTCGAGTGATCGTTAAATGTAAATTCATAAGTTAGTCTATCTTTGAACGTCGATGGACTAAAAGGCTGATGATCCGTAAGCATTTCAAAATCTAGAGGAATGTAATATCGATTACCGTAAGCATTGGCAATCGCTTTGTCTTTTCCACCATTCGCGTTAGCAAGCCCATCGCTAGCGTCGATTCTGAGTTTCGTGACGTTGCTATCTTCGAGTCCTCGATACGCATCGTTCGCGCTGGCTGGTCGCCACATGTCTTTATACGCGTTATATACATCGGCATCCGTAAACGCTACGAAATCTTTACCTTCTAGTTTGATTCTTACGCCACTAATTAAATTTCGGGCAACGTTATAATATAGAGTTCTTGCATCATCTTCACCAGTGCCTTCGGATTCTAAGTCTATATTAAAAGCTAATCGTACAGTACCCGGTACGACTACATCGTCTTGACTCAACATAGGAAATTCAACGATCAACAGACTGCCAGCCGACGCGGTACTAGGATTATGAGTAATAACCATCGATTGTCTCAACCCTTTTAACGCTCTAGGATTTTTTAAACTTCTGTGTGGATTCAGTTTGCTTCCATAAATTGCGTTCATTTTACTTAACGAAACAAAATAAAAAACAAAAAAACTTTTAGACAAACGTATACTTTTAGACAAACCTAAAACAAAAGCAAAAAACTTTTAAATAAACTTATAAACTAAAAATCCTAAAACAGCAGTGCCTCCTAAGATAAATGCAATTTCACCATCTTTTTGGCCTTCGCTGGGTACGTAAAAGTCTGACAATACAGGTTCGCGAGGTAATCGCATATCTTCGTTGGTTACTTCGTTATATAGTCTCAACGCCTCATCTGCATTTCTAAAATCTTTTTGAGCCCTGGCTTCTTTATGTAGTCGATCGTTTAGATAATCTAGAACCTTGGTTCTTTGTTCCACCCACTCTTGTTTAGCTCGAGTTAATTGTTCTAAAGCGAGGTCGTGTCGTTTACGTTCTTCAGCCGACGACCCACCCATCTTCGAAAATAGAAAGTTCGATCCGCTAAACGCTAAAGCGTTTACAAGAGCTCCACCAATCATCATTAATGCACTCGCCATTTTTAATAAGTCGTTAAAATTTTTACAAAGTATAAAATAAAATGGAAACAAAACTAAGTAAAATATTTTACAGCCCTAAAGGATATTGGAAAGGTACAGGCGCTATAAAAAAATTGTCGTTAAAAGCTAACGTACCCGAGCCAGACGTTAGAAATTGGCCTAATGAACAACATCAAGCGGATCTGTTGTATCTACCTCACGATGTAGTTAAACGTAAAAGATATAAATACGCGTTGACGATCGTCGATGTGGCCACTCGATATAAAGAAGCTGAACCCTTGACGAATAAAACGAGTACTCAAGTTGTAGAGGCGATAAAAAAGATTTACAAAAGATCGCCCTTGTCTTGGCCTCTCACGATAAAAGTAGACCCTGGTACAGAATTTATGGCTGAATTTAATACTTTGATGCGGACTCGCAACGTCGCAGTACAGAAAGGCGAGGTTGGTAATCATAGAGCTCAAGGTATAGTAGAAAGATTTAATCGTACTTTAGCCGAAAGATTATTCGGTCATCAATACGCTAAAGAAATGTTAGAGCCTACCGATCGCAGTCGCGAGTGGGTAAAAAGATTGCCCGATGTCATAAAAGCGTTAAACGACGAAGAAACTAGATTGATATCGACTATGAAAGGTAAACCATTAACTCCCCGAGCGGCTATGTCTCAGTTAGAAATAAAACAATTGAGTTCTTCGGGGCTCAAGAGCCCCGAAGTCGCGCTAAGCGTAAATGACGATATCGTTAGATATCTTTACGCTCCTGGAGAGCTCGAAAAAGACGTTAGAAGAAGAGCTACCGATCCTATTTGGAGCTTAGAAATGTATACGATTAGAAGGAGAACGACAAATCCCGGACAGCCCGCGTTGTACTGGCAGACTCACGGCCCCAAGAGATCGTTCGTTAAGAAAGAATTAATGGTCGTTCCGTCAGATACTGAGTTACCACCTTCTTCAGCGACGTAAAATATCGTAAGCTAGATACCCAACCCCAGCAACGGCTATTAAACCAACGACTAAAGCCGTTTTTTCTTGTTCGTGCGAGTCTGGCGGTTGAGTAGGTGGTGTAGCTACGCTCGTAGGGAGTGGCGGTGGGAGTACTTGAGTATCTACGACCGTAGGGAGTACGTCTGAGAATGGAGGTGTAGGGGTTGGTGATGGGTCTACATCGTCAGACGGGTCTACATCGTCTAAATCGTCTAAATCGTCTAAATTCTGCTGGGTTACTAGCTTACTCTTTTTTACGGGAGAGGGTGGGGTTGGTAACGGGTCTAAATCGTCTAAATCATCTAAATTCTGCTGGGTTACTGCACGACTCTTTTTTACGGGAGAGGGTGGCGCTGGTGGCGTAGCTACGACGTCTGAGTTCAAGTTGATGTTTAATCCTATCGATGCGCCGGGTGTAGCTATCTGTATATTATTATTATAACCTCGGTGAATACCGACTAAAAGCTCCATATTTGATGGAATTAAGTACAATCCAGGGCTAATCACAAAGTTTAACGAGCTTCTAGCGTACTGTAAAGAATCTTGAAATCTGGTTATAGAAGATTCCAAGTCCGTAGGGCTGTTGATGATATCTTCTACTATATTTTCAAATTGTCTTTGCGCATCTAATCCGGTACCTGCAGTTAGTATACTCGTTTTTGTTTGGGCTTGCGCACCGAGCATGGCGTACACGTACGTTCTAATGCTTTCGTTTATTTTTTCTATACCAACGTCGGTAAACGAGCTCTTCTGGAGTATAAAATTTCTAAAACCGAGTCGTACAACATCCGCGGATTGTCTGATATACTCGAGCGTAATTTTACTAAAATGTTTCGCATCGCCCGACTCTACAAATCCCATGTAGGTGGCGCCGGGGTTCATAGCTTCATAATCATATTCCCACAATTTATTAGCTGTCACATATTTACCCGTACTCGGGTCATATTCAGCCGAAACCTTGTAAAGCTTAATAGGGGTATAATTTTTACCGGGTACGGGTAAAGGTAAATCTGGCGAGTACTTGTTTATTTTAAACGCATAAAAATAAGCGGTACCTAATCCTCCAGAAGTTAAGTCTACGGTCTGTTTAAAACTTAAGTTTGGATCGACATTAAAATATCGACAAATATCGCTATAAGCGCCTTTATCGATGTTATTGTTTAGATCGTCGAATATATTGTCGTTTGGAACTGGGCATTTTAGAAAGTATAGTATCTTTCTGATCGTGAAATATACGTGAAACTTGAATAAAGCCGATATTACGGGGTTTTTGTGTAGTAACGATTCTAGTCCTACGCCGCAACCAGAAGTCGCGCACCAAAATGCAAAGTTGAGTTGATTTTGATAAAACGTCATGGGGTCCGATGCGTAACGTTCGACCACTTCGTCGTGTTTTACGTCGGACATTTTATAAGCGCTAAATATATCAACTAGTCGAGCGATAAAACTCGCGTTTGTGTTGGCGTTTACGATGATGTTAGGTTGACTCAAGTGCATGCTCAACGGGGTACTCTCCGGGGTTATCGCTTCGTGCTTGTCGCTCGTCGTTGGGTCGTCTTGACTTCTAACTAGATTCATGATATCTAGAGCCGGGCTTATCGCTTCATGCTTGTCGCTAACGCTTTGTGCTTGCGTAGCTAGATTCGCGATATCTAGAGCATTCGTTACCGGTCGATTATTAGGATCTAAAAATTTCATTTTATTTTTAATAAACCAAATATTTTAATCTTTTAAATAAAATGGAATCGCACGTTTTGAAATGTTTGATAACGAACGAACGTTTAGATTGTCAAAACCTATAGATAACTCTAAGGGAGATTACAGTATGAGTTTAACCAGCGCGATAGCAACCGCGGGTTTCTACAACATGGCTAGTAATAGCGAAATTCTCTATTTTATACATCAAATCGATCCAAACACTGGTAAAAAAACGGGTAGTACGGATGGTAAAATTGATATTCCTGCTGGATATTACGATATAGATTGGATCGAAGAGAGACTCAGTAAATTAGTTTGGTTAGAAGTCTCTGTAGATAAACTTAATAAAAAAATATCTTTAAATGTAACGGAAGAAAATAACGTTCTACGCTTTGATAAAAACATTAAACAATTGTTGGGGATAACGGTTAAAAACTTAGTTTTTGGCGTAGATTATGTAGGGCATTATAATACAATGCCTGTCGATGCAATTTTTTTACATTGCGATCAGTTATCTACGTCTAATAATTTCTATAACGGAAGGGGAACGCACTTGCTAGACATTATACCGATAACGAAAAGAGACGATACGCTCGTAGAGCGTGCAAGATTAACCGCTCGTAGACTCGTGGGTGATAAGATAAACCAACTTAGCTTTAGTATCAGAGACCGAGACGACGATTTAATAAATAATCGAGGAAAAAAGATTAGTTTTAACTTGACGATAGGTAAATTTTAAGCGATTTTTGAAGATTTTTTTGTTCTAATAAAATGGAATCGCACGTTTTTGAAATGGATGGTAACGAACAAACGTTTAGTCTGTCAAAACCTATAGATAACTCTAAGGGAGATTACTGCATAAGTTTAAACAACGTGATATTTGACGTCGGTTTTTATACTATAACTCAACGTATGACTATAGGATGGGGAATATTTAGCAGCAGTGGTGAAATTAAGGACGAAATGGTAATTCCAGCTAGAAATTATACTATCGATGAGTTAGTAGCTGAACTTAATAAATTAACTTTTATTGCAGTTTCTGTAGACAAGATTAATAAAAAAATTATGTTTAATGCCGGTATAATATCAAAAAATAAAGTTATTACTATTGAGTTCGATCCACATGCTCAAAAAGCGTTTGGTGTACCCCATACTTGGGACCCCGAAGTTGATGGTGAACTTGTAGGGCATTATAATATAAATTATGTGAATACAATTTTTTTACATTGCAATCAGTTATCTACGTCTAATAATTTCTATAACGGAAAGCGTACAGACTTGTTAGACGTTATACCGATTATATATAAAAGCTCCGATTCAGATTTAATAGCTACTATCCAGAATAAAAGAAAAACTGTCATACCACTCGTAGTTGCTAAAATACCCAAACTGAGTTTTTCTATCAGAGACCTCGACGGTGCTTTAATCGATAATCTAGACAAAAAGATTAGTTTTAACTTAGAGATAGGTAAAATAAAAATCTAAATATTTTTAAGTTTTTTAAAGCTTTATAAAATGGAATCGCACGTTTTTGAAATGTTTGATGGTGAACGAACGTTTACTTTGTCAAAACCTATAGATAACTCTAAGGGAGATTACTGCATGAGTTTAAACCACGCAATATTTACCGTCGGTTTTTATAATATAACTCAACGTATGACTATAGTATGGGAAATTGATAACACCCGTGGTCACCGTGATAAAACTAGAGGTGAAATGGTAATTCCGGCTGGAAATTATACTATCGATGAGTTAGTAGCTGAACTTAATAAATTAACTTTTATTGCAGTTTCTGTAGACAAGATTAATAAAAAAATTATGTTTAATGCCGGTATTATTAGTTCAGGTAGTGAGATTATCATTAATTTCGATCTATATACTCAAAAAGCGTTGGGTGTACCCCATTGGTGGTACCCTAGTTCTAATATTGAACTTGTAGGGTATTATAATATGAATTATGTGAATACCATTTTGTTACATTGCAATCAGTTATCTACGTCTAATAATTTCTATAACGGAAAGCGTACAGACTTGTTATACGTTATACCGATTATATATAAAAGCTCCGATTCAGATTTAATAGCTACTATCCAGAATAAAAGAAAAACTGTCATACCGCTCGTAGTTGCTAAAATACCCGAACTGAGTTTTTCTTTCAGAGACTGCGACGGCACTTTAATCGATAATAACCATAAGACATTTATTTTTCGAGTAGATATTTATCGATCGTCTTGTTCTGGCTAGAATAGACTAAAGGTTAGAATGATGACCATAAGCCAGAGTGTCTATACCATTAGGTAAAATATATCTCTTCGTATCTAAAGGATTTAAAGATTGCTTGACTTGAGCCTCCGTGTAAATCATGTGATGCTCAGTTCCAAAACGAATCATCTTGTTTGAATAGCATTCGTTCGATAAAACACATCGCTTATACTTTTCGTAAGATAGATCGTTGTTTATAACCACTCGGTTTACGCCTTTGGCCTTTTTTAGTACGACATCTCCGTATAAAATCGAGTACATCTTCGATCTGATGCAAGTAGCTTCGCTTATGACTTGTTCCCCGCATTCGTCTTTAAATTTACCGATAACTTTCTTGTTAGTATCGTCGTATAAAAAGTGGTCTTTCTCGTAGTTAGAAAAATCGTACAAGTCAGACTGTTTTTCTAGATTCCGATAAACGTCTTTCGTATAGATAATCAAAAGCAGCGAGTCCGTGTCTGTATACATCAATCTTACTTTATCGCCATACGTCTTTTTTAATTGGTTGTAATAAAAGTCATACATTAGAGTCTTCGATAAATCTAAGATACTAACGCCGCAATAGATGGGTTTATTTAAATACGTTTTCTTTTTGTATGATTCCACGAATGAGAGACCGCATTCTTTAAACGCTGTAGTAGACTTGTAACAAGGTGTAGAAACTATTTTTTCGTATTCTTTTACTTGATCGTTTCTCAGTAGCACACCATCTATTCTATTTCTGACATTTTCCATCGTTTTGCCGAATACAGAATTATTCATTAATTTGAAAAAGTCTTTTTCGAAATCCGACTTTGCTTTCGTTCTGAGTTGCGTGTTTTTATCGATGTACGATTTCATCCAAGGTTTTTGTTTAAATTGTAACGCCCGATGTACTTTAGTTAGTTTTAGGCCTAGCCTCAAACACTGTTTCAAATTGACGTAGTGCAATACATATTTTTCTTTGCGATATAGCGTGCCGGTTAATTTTTTTACCTTAGCACCATCTCCTATCTCACTCGCCAACTCTCGTTGATACTCCGATAACCATTCTTCAGGTATGATTATATTATCGGCGGCTAAAGGATAATCGTTGTGTAGATCGTGTAGTTCAGCTGGATATTCCAGGTCAACTTCGAACATATATCCAGTTGAAGCCTTATCTTTTAACGCCATGATGCGATCGTGGGTAAATTGTTTTGTATTGCCCCATTTAAATCCACCGTAAGGTAGCGGTCGACTCATGGCCCATCCGTATAGGTTGTTGGCGTCTAGATAGAGAATATACGAATCGGGTTTATCTTGCTCGTAATCTTTTAGGTACTTATTGTTGGCCTTAGCATAGCGCGTACTACCAACGCTCGATATTCCTCCTCTTTTCGCTTTTTCAAAAAATATATGTTTATCTACATCGGTTAATAATTCTAATTCTATTTTAGTATGTCTTAGTAAAGCGTCCCAACTTAATCCCGGTGCTGTGAAGTAGTTGGCTGGATCCAACTTGTAATTCGTTCTACACATTTGCCTAAAATTCTCGAATACGCCGGCTAGTAATAGAGTATCCGCGGTTACGTATAAGTCGTGGTATTCGCCCATGTTTTTTATGTTAAAGGTCCGCCATACTCGTTGCGCTCTTTCGTAGTCTTCGTCCGTTATATGTTTATCTTTTAGAGCGCTGTAAAAAGATTCTTTAGGCGGTAGAGTAGTTTCGCTAAATCGTTCAAAGCTGTCCATGTACTCGTACGGATATACAACCTTTTGTAATAAGAGGTCCGCGTTCTCTTCGCCATAACGTTTCAGGAGCAGCCTAAAGGCGTCTCTCGGGCAAGACGTTACCAATTTGTCGAGACCGCTAGACATAAAATGAAACGAGTCGATAAATCTATATTGACCGATCGAAAATGAAATGTATTTTTCTGAATTTTTGGGTATACACCAGATATCTTGTTGATACTTGGAAATACCCTGCATGATCAAGTGCGCGTCATAGTTTTCTAAGTTGTGAAATACGACTGGTATTTTCGTTTCACCGGGTTTTACTCGTAATTTAAGATTACAGTAAGCGTGTGCGGCTCCTCTGTACTTGCCTGTAGTGTGACAATGATCTCTTACTTTTCGAAATTTGTTAATTTTCTTTTGGCAGAACATACATGTTTTCTCGACGTATCCCTTTTCGTTTTTGTATGTGTATTCTTCCAGTTCTTCTTTACTTTTAGGTTCTACAGGTTTGCAGCACAGGCAATTACACGAGTAATTTTGATAAATTGGTTTTTCGCAAATCCAGCACTCGTTAGAGTTTAGGTGAATTTTTTCTTCTTTTAGCGTATATATTATCGGCTTAATGCGAGCTAGTAATTCATTAATCTTAGGTTCGAGTTCTTGCAACGAGGTTATAAAATTGCCTATAGCGCGTTCACCTCTATAAGTCTTTCGCTTGATCTGTCGGCCATCGCATCTAACTACAACGTACGAATAACCGCAGGCTCTATGTTCGTGAGTTTTACTCGACGGCTCCTTTGTTTTTTCTTGGGGTACCAAGATAGATTCAAAGTCGGCGTATATGACATAGGGTGCATCTTGTAAATTCTTAAAGTTTTTAAACATTAATTTGCTTTTGTCCAAGTATTTGTTCGCGCTTTCATGTGGCATTTTAACGGTAGATAAAGCAGAGTCTATTCCTTCGCAATCTTTTACGTGTATGTCCAACTTCTCTTTCGAACTAAAATGCGTTAAACATCTTAAGCAAAACATTTTACGATGTTGACTATTGGTAACGCCATATAAGAATCTAGGTAAGTCACTTATCCAACAATAATGACCGTCATATAATAGTAAACTGATAGTTTCTATATCGTATGGTCTTTTAGATAAATATAGCGGATATATCAAGCCCCTTTTATCTTGTGGATAGGTTTTATTTTTGCAGTCTGTGTCGTATCCCAACACGTTTATACTTATATCGTTTTGTCTTTCTATTCTCGCTATCTGATTTATAGGTGTGGGGAAGTCTATGTTGGTGAAGTTTAATCCGTCATCGGTTTTATAAGTAGATGGATTATTTCCGCGAAATTGGTACTTTGGGTTTGTTGCTAATTGGTTTTTAACTCTATCGGTATATATACCTAGGGCGGCTCTTAAACACCATCTTATACACTCTTGATCTTCGTTTTTGATATTAAATGTTGCGTGTTTGTTAGTTATATATTCGGGTAGTTTTACGTAAGAAGCGCCTACCAGAGGTTTAACTCTGTTTATGTTTATGTAAAACGCGACTATTTTATCTATAGTCCAACCACTTCCTTTATTCGTAAATTTATCTATCTGAGATAATATCGTTTCATATTGTTTCCCGATAGTCGTAGCTATCTCACTCTTGTTTAATACTCGATTTTGGTAACTAAAATGAATAGCGGTTTGTGTTGTAGTCTTAATACCTGATTTTTTTACATACTTTATTTTAATAGCGATCTGTAGTTTCATCGTTTTTATTTTTATTAATTCAGCTACGATTTTGTTTTTGATCATCGATGTATGGGTGTTGTAAAATTGCTCCGGATCGTCGATAAATAGACTCGGAATCAGTTCCAAATTTCGATAACTGTTTTCAAATCTTCTAGTCTCTCGAAAGTCTGCTTCTCGAAAAGTATTTTGCTCCTTAAATCTTTTTATAGCTTCGACGTAATCTTTTTTTATCGCTCGACCATTTCTACCCGTTGAGACGACCCGAATATTTTTATCGTGCGCGAGTCGCTCTAACGAAGCTTTAGATCGTATTCTCAAATTTTTAAATTTATCTTTTTATAGCTCGAATATAATCTCGCCTGATATACGTATTACGGTGTCCTGTTGGTGTTCCTAAAGATAAGTTATACTTATCGATATATCTTTTTAAAGATATTTTGTTCCATCTATTGTATCCTCGAATCATGGGTTGTGTTTCCATCTTTATAGTAACATATATACTATTTTTTTTAAAAATAAAAAAAAATTAATTTTTTTTTGTCGTATGTTATTTTAGAGCAATATCTTTTTTCGCCCTGGCGCCCCGGCGTTTTCGTACGCTTGTGGACTATGGAAAATACTTTTTATTTTCTTGATTTTGTGCAAATTTTGGTGTGTAGTACCCCAGCAAAATTTTGGGTGATTTTTTAGACTATTTTTAGACTAAAAAATTTGACGTATGTACCCACAGCAAAATTAGAGAGAAAAGTGAAAAAACATGAAATGACATAGAACCGGCAATTATCATACTACTTTTGTTCCTGCCTTCCTGGCTGTGCTTTCCTCTCCCTTTGATGTTTACCCACTGCCAGGCTCCTTTGCATCCCTCTTTTGTGTTTCTCCACCCACCCCCTCATGCATGTGTGTTCTCTACATGTTTGTTTCTTTTACTCTGTCATTTGCCTTTGAGAAAGAACTTGCTTAAGTTCGAAACGTCAGGCCAGCTAATTTTTTGATTTGTATATTTCAGGTCCATTCAGTCAGTCAGCAGTTTGCAGCAGTTTGATTCATTTTCATAATAACTTACTAGTCAGTTAACGTTCTGAGCAGAGTGATTCTGGACTGGCAAAGGATTGAGAAATCTTCGGATTGTTCCAAAAATGTGATCTGGAATATCAGACGTTATCTCTGCCAATTTCAGTCACAGATGTTCAGCACGATGTAACTGATCAACGGCCAGAACTTTCAATGGCACGACGACAATAATCAGCGCTTTCTCCTGGTTGCATTCGGTTACTTCGTTCATGGAGGTAGGAAACACCTCCATGCTTCCTTCAAGAAATCTAAGACCAATGGAGCAGTTTGAAAAATTACACTCTTGCCAAATCCCGTTGGTAAATTAACAAACAAATCATGGCCACGTACAAATTGATGAATGGCACTGATCTGATGACTTTTTAGCTTTCTAAAGCCCAGTTTTTTTGCTGTAAAATCGATCGCTTGGTCCACGCGGTCAGACATTTTTTTCCAACAAACAGCAAATGGCTTGGTACTGCGCTGCACGTTCATACTTACGTACACGTAAACCCGACGTGAGTACAGAAACTAGACTAGTGAGTGTTGGCTATTTACATGCGATTATGCAGCTACGTCACACGCGCATGCAAATGCCACACAGTTCTGCTCGCGATTTCGCGAGCAGAACTTGCGAAATTCCCAAGACGGTCTTAGCGATTTGGCCTTGGCGTGTTTGTGTGTAGCGAGAGGGCGCTGTCGGCCGGCCGTGCGCGCATTACGTCGCACTGCTACGGACGTCTTGGAACCAAGACTACCTTAGCGGTTGCACAATTTGCACGAATGAGGTGGAATTTGGGGACTGTGCGAAAGTGTCTGAGCTGGAAATGTGTATAGCGCCCTCTCGTGACTATGATTTCAGACAATTCCAACGTGATTCCCGTTTTCAATTGTTTATCAAACTTAAAACCTCAGGTTAAACCCAATTTCCTAATCATCTGTGTGCCGTTCCACGCGGATGTGCGTAGATATAAGTGAGTACATTTATAAATGATTAATTTAGTATAATTTAGGGCTCATGATAGCTTGCCTAACATTTCAGTTTGATTTTGGAAAATCTTGGTTTTCATGTCACCTCATAATTTATCCTACAAAATTTATACCATAATAAATAAGAGAATTACAACAACAAAACAATCACACATAAAAAACAAACAGACATACAACATAAACAACCTAACAAACGAAAGCACACCAATTATGTTCCACGGCCTTCTCTTTTCCTTCTTTTTATATATACAAACGAGTGATTTCTCTTTTTCGTATCGGCTTCAAGCTGCAGAGTGGGGTTGAATCTCGGTATGTGCTCAGACCATCATGTGTGATAGATGAAAATTGAACTGACGAAATGATGACGTCGTCACGTGTCATATGACGTCACATTAAACGTGGATTTTTCTAAGGCCTAAATCTACAGACCTACAGCTCCGATTGGCTTTAAATATCGGGATGTGGCCACACTTTCACCTGAGCCATATTTACTTGTATGCGTGCTAGAATGTGGATTTATACGATGCACATCATAAACATCCTTGAGCAACATCCGAGATTGAGCGGCACCACAATAGCCGGATTGGCGTCTTGTGTCAACCAGAGATGCCAAATTGTCCTTGGCTTTAATAACTCATATTGACGAAAAACCTCTCGTTATTATTTATTATTGTTGTCATGGTGCTGTGCATGCGGCCTAATTGATTTTATGATGGTTTTCGCTCTATATCGATTTTATCAACACTACCAGCACCTCATTATAGATGCTCGACTCTCTGTCGTTTACTCTTTTTTAATATTTCACCTTGAAATTAAGAAGAACAAAATTGAAAGCCTGGGTTTTTAAGGCCAAGGACAATTTGGCATCTCTGGTTGACACAAGACGCTAATCCGGCTATTGTGGTGCCGCTCAATCTCGGATGTTGCATGCCAGACTTATGATCAATGACACCAAGAGTGAGTTCTTGATCATTGGAACTAATAAGCAGCAGTTGCAGAAAATAATTTCTTTTTAGCATAATTGTGGGTGATTCTGATATCCTTCCAACCACATACGTTAGGTTAGGAATTTTGGGTCATGGTTCGACTCGGAAATGACGTTTTGAACACCATTAAAAGTAGACGCACTTTATATCGAAGATCTAAACGTGGGTAATAATCTTTGCAATGCATGCTGTTGAAAACAAGGTTTGTACTTTCCATTTTCTGACATTAATCTTTACGGGAAATATTTGGGAATGCATGATTTGCATAAGACATGGGTGAAGCCAGTCCGCGTTAAGTAGGCGTGGCTGATGTTGGAGTGACGTCACACTTACGATGAGGATAGATGATGAAAAGTTAATATTAAATATATTTTCACTATTTCACTGAATATGTGTTATCACTGTTTTTTCCTTTGGAAAGCTTTTTTTACGTGGCTAGACCGAATGATGAGAATTTCACCAGTATTTGTTGCGGTGTGACTGAATCCACCAGCCTCTGTATATCCATCAATGGAAATATTTGATTTGCGTCAACTTGATCATCAGTGTGTTATTACCTTCCCGCAGGCCTGAAATGGATAGGTTTATTAAAGCTGCTTATTAAAATTGTCATCGTACGCAATTACCAATTTCGTGACGCCAATAAATCCTAATATTTAGATAAATTTTCCCAAGGTTGATGTTATTGAAGGGACACATTTGCCTTGCAGGCGCCCAATTGGGCTACAAAAAGCGTTCGTCCAAAAATAGCTGTGTTTGGAAATATCATTCAAAAGTAGAATATAATAATGTACACGACCATCCCTTCAAAATGCGTCGCCTGCTGTCCCCGAAATCATTCACGAAAATAATTTCGGGGACACCAATTTGGCTTGGAAATTCGGACCGTTGGAGTTCTATGTGCGGCGCCAGTCTGGATATCAGGGTGTCAATGCCTCGGTATTTTGCACATTTCTCCGTGAATATTACACATTATGGTAGAATTTTACGCTCAGACCCTGAAAATAGGTTAGGTAACTAACCAAAAGATTTTTCACATATTTTAAAGGGATGGTAGTGCACATTATTATATTTTAATTTTTAACGATGTTTCCAACCATAGCAGTTAAGGACGTACGCTTTTGTAGCCAAATTGGGCGCCTCCAATGCAATGCACACCCATCAGTATTACGTATCAGAGGCGCCTGTGCCATTCTGCACTTAATTGCCTTGAGAAAAGGATGCAGTCCTCAATCATGGCGATGTTTGCAGGTATTACCGTTTTTCTTACATCAGCCGTAATCGTGCCTATTCAAGCTACATGTTCACCATGCCAATTCCAATGGACTGAAAACCAACAATACTGCTATCTGTATTTCCCTCAACAACTATCTTACACAGACGCGAAGACATACTGTCAGAGTTTAAGCTATCGCGGTAATCGCGGCGCATTGGCTACGGTAAAAAGCTCCGAGGAACTTGAATTTATCGTGAAGTACACTGACGGGATTTATATGGGCGTTGCTGGACTAAATTTGCCATCCCTTGTATGGCTTGAATCCAACACATCTGACAAGTCAGGTAAGTGGGTATATGTAAACAATTGTAGCGACATTCTCAAGTCGTGACGAGTGTTGCTCATATTGTAGTCATTGACCCGTCAAGTATGCACTATTATCCCCTCAACGAATGATAAATTAGATGAGCACAATTCCTTTTGCTTTTGTCGGTACTGCGGTTCAGCCATTTGACTAGTATTACATCAATGAGCTACACAAGGCGATACTTATTATTTCTTTAAACAAAAACTCTTCTGAATAAAAAAATGCTTTTCTCCAAAAGCCAAGAAAAATATAAAGGTGAACGCATCCCTGTCGATCTAACATGCTCTATCAGACGCTCTATCAGACACCCTACAGACCGGTTCATACTTCACGCGAATGCGAAAACGAAGCAAATATTTTGATGTCAACAATAGTTATTCCGCCGTTACCCAGGCGAATTCGTTGAACCGGCCTTACTAATGAGGAATGAGATGCAACCGGTAATTACTAGTTTATTCTCTGTCCTTGGGTTCAGCCCCTTTGTAATAAATAACCACACAAGCTCTTCTTCTCTCCAGAAAACGACACACAAATATGCAAAGGGAGTAAGGAAACGCCTCCCAAGTCGATCTAATGTTTTGAATCGATTCTAAAGCAATCTTGCAAAAACTGGGGGCGACCATGTTGGAAAATATTGCATGCCATGATCTAAAATATAATTATTAAAAAGGCCTTGCCATTCTTAATTTTTTGGAAAACGGCATGACGCTAAACATATGTTACTATTTTGTTTTGCCTATTAAAACAAAACGAATCAAAGCACTCGCAAGCAAATATTCCCTGACTGTGTAATTACAAATGTTATACTAGTAGCACAACACGAGGCAAGTTCTTACGGCGATGTTATTTCCTTTGTCTCGAATTATTTCAGATTTAGAGTTGAAACCAATCTTGTATCAAACCTTCAGCCCGAAGAGTGACGTCACATCTTGTGAGAATGGCAGCGTTGTTGATTTGGAATATCCACTTCAGAAAATTGAGGGCGATGTTCAAATTGTTACAGGTCCGGAGATAGTCGATCAACCTTGCGCAGTGCATACACCTGTTGAATCGTACATAGATCTTGGAGACTTTAAGGAGACGTGTATCTCAGACCTTGATCAGTGTAGATCTCAAAGTGCGACTTGGTGTATTTGGCTAAAGATTGACGAACCAAAACCAATCAATTCCAAAGATAATTGGTATTACTTGAGTTCTGGGGGACAAACATCCCGTGCACGAGGAATAGCCATCTTGTTCAGAGAGAGCGATGGTGCATTTCTATTTACTGCAAAGTCCAAAAACTTCAGCCTGAAACGTCAATATAATTCCTCGAAAATACCATTTGATAAGTGGTTTTATTTGACATGGACTATTGACTTCACAACTGATATGAACTCGACGATTTTTGTTAATGGCGAAATGGTTGAAGCAGATGACGGGAGCGATTCAGAACTAACGACGGCTTCAGATGACTGCACACACCTGTATATTGGTATGTCTAACACATGTAACAAAGAATACTCGACACAAATATACGGCGGCTCGGCTACATACAGCAACTTGATGGTGTTTGATGGTATCCTGACCCCAGAACAGATAAGAAATCTCTACTGTTGTGGATCTGTAGGTAAGTGCACGAAGTTATGAATGTTCATCGAGTATTTTAGTTGATTCTGCAGTACACCTCTACAATTTCATTCGATTTTAAAGGTAACTGAAAACATTCAACTAAATTTGTACTCAGAAATGAGATTCCCAAATATTTTTGGGGTTCATTTAGAAGAATGTAAGCACCTGATGGCGGTACCTTAAATCCAGATCAGTGTGACGCTTATATCAAATATAGTTCTTTATTTGTTTACAGAAGGGCGGCTAACGTACATATCGAAGTCCTTTGCTGTTCTTGTCAATGACATTGACCCATAGACGTGTAGACTACCTACGGGATTTGTGTTAAATTAGTGTAAACTATAGGCCTAATGCACACGCTTTGGTCTATTAGTTTAAAAGGAATCTATTATAAAAATTGCATTAGTCTGCTGGCACCAAGAGTTTGTAACGTGTATAGTTACTTTCTATTTATATGTAGATTGGCGTCCCATGGTCCTCAACTTCACTGTGACAAAAGATGGCGGTAATCGTTATGAATGCAAGGCTGCTGGCGGATCCATTAGTTGGAGTTTGCTTCTCGGTAACAAGAGCAGCCAAACCGATGACACTTGGTCGAATTTGCGAGCCTCTTCAGGGAGAGGTTACACTATTCAGACTGTTAATGTTTCCAGATGTGTTGTCCAGTCGTCTCTTGCAATTCATTCTAGTGAAGGATTGTCTCTAGAGGGCGCTTTAGTGACATGTACGGCCCATTCGTACCAGGGATCTGATGAAGCTACCCTGTATCTCTATCAAGGTAAATATATAGTTCACATCCCCCTCCAAAAAAAATCAGCAATCTTCACAAGAAGTTTTTAATATTCATCTGGCTCCAACAAAAACTAACAACTCCCCAGCCAAAAATTAATCACAAACAAATATGATTTCTTAAAAATAGAACCCATATGCAATGAATTGTACGGTTTTGCTTCTTGACTACAGGTACTGAAGTGAATATCGGATTCAGTGATTTAGGAATCTACGGTAGGTTTGTGTCAAATGTTATCATTCAGACAATAGTTTGAACTTTGTTTAATTGAAGTTATACATTAACATGTTTCCGTACGTGCATGGTTATAAGGTTTATGTATTTTCACAATAATTTCAACTTCACCCCAGGCAAAATAGAAAACATAGACTTGGAAGCTCGACACAGGTTATTCATTACTGGTTGAATTTCAGACTTTTTATAGCCTTCATTTTTAGTCACGTACGTCCCCCCCCCCCCCCCCCCCCCCCCCCCCCCATCAACAAGCGGATATATCCTTGTTTTAAATATCGAACTCTAATTCCTTCTATACATTTATGTTTTCATGGTACTGGACATAACTCTTTAGGGAGGTATTTAAGGACCATTTCCTGGCCAATAATTTGGGGAATATTATTCTCCCACCTAGGAGATATTCCAAAATGATAACGTTATATACACAGATACAAATAGTTATAACTGGTAATTGTATTAGGAGGAAATATGTAATGCGATACTTTAATACCTTGACTGCAATCTTTTAATGTGCCAGGACTTTCGTTGAGGCCAGTACGTCAAGACGTCATTCAAAACACAATTCAGGATGACGAGGAATGGGACACTTATTGCACATACGAGAGTCCTACGGCTGGGCCAGGTGGCGCCAAATCTTGTACAGAGGATCATCATAAGTATCCTTTTATTTGTCAGATGGCACGTAGGCCCTAATTGAGTTATCCTTAAAGAGTCCCCTTTGTAAAGGTCATTTAAAGTAAAAATGAACGTGCCGTAAACATTTTGCCTTTGATCTTTTTCATTTTTCTCTTTTCAAAGACGTCGAAAAATACCTTTGGGGAAATGTCAGATTTTCGAAAAACCAAAATAAGCAAGAGTACAATCTGTGATGTGTGGTAAGTTTAAAGGACTCTTGTTTTCGATGCTAATTGTCACGCATGGAGATTGAAAGAATGTAAATCTCATCATTCTACATTATGATGTAAATAGTATATTTTAAAATGTATGTGAACAAATTGTAGGACTATTTTAGCTGAATAGTCACGTGGGGCAATTATTTTTTTGTATTTGTGCGCCATAATTAGGATAAAAAACAGAAAGACGAATTTAAATGTTAAAAGCTTTGGATTTAAAAAAAAATTAATATGACGCTAACGATGTCGAATGGACAAGCAATAAAGTGTAGATTCTTGCGAATTCATATAATCGGACAGAAATTTGAAAGTTCGTAGGATATGCCTATGGAAACCTTAAGTAAAATGACTTTTGAGATTTGTTACATTTGATAAAAGGTATCTGATCTTCACGTTCGATGCTACTCAAAGTGTATGTTGAAATTTGTTGTTCCTAAGATTACAAATGTAAATATGCATATGTAGATTAGATTTTTAATCTCAATGTGTCTGTTCCTATATCCAGATTACATATTAAAATGCTACATAATTAGTGTGATTTTTGAAGTTTCAGAATTCGTGGAAATAACGCTACGCCGTTTTTAAAGTAAAGGAATAGTAAATTTCACAATTTAAGGTGTAATTGTTCCTAGTCTGTTCACAGTTAATGTATCGTGTGTTGTAGCATAGATACCTAACGCGTTCATGCTTAACTGTTGTTTGAGAGTTGTATTGCATGTCATCGATTTTTAAGCAACACCTTTTGTTTTTACTTACAAAGTAGGCTGTACCTGTACTTTTAAATATCATGCGTGAACATTAATCAACGCCAGTGTTTGCACTTTAGTCAGATTTGTGTGTATTAATTTCTTTGTATGTTCATTGCACATAAAATATTAATGTGGCAGAGTGTTTTGTTACTCATTAAAAACAGTCAGTAAAAGTGCAATTGAACTGTTGAGGTACTTTAATATTACGCTCCATCACTTTGTACATTGTACATTTTCCCCTCATTTCTGCGCAGGCGCACTGTTGCAATTTCATTAACTAATACATCACAGCTGTATATTAGATCTTGAGATACAGTTAAAAGATTTTTTTGAACTAAAAGTGCTTGTAATTTGATACAGGACGATGTCATCATGACGTCATACTTGTATGCACATCTAGAGATCAGGATTGATGTTCATGTGAAGTTTCAAGTTTATACGTTGTATACATTTGGCAGAAATGCTGCGGAGAATTACTGTCAATAAAAACAACCCTTATAACCCGCACAAAAACAATGTGCCGGCCAAAGTAGATTATTTTTTACTCATCAGACGGCATTTTTGGTAATAGCAGGCACCCATGCTAGATCAATAATTTATACTATAACAAACAACATGTGTCTAGATGTATGGGCGTCAATCCAATTTCAACCGTGAGGGGGACATCGCTGAAGTCAAGAATTATTATGCACTGTGTGAAGCGCAAACGGCGGGCGTCTTGGCGCACCAGGGACTTGCGCAAGGGCGTCGCGGGGGGGGGGGGGGAGGGGCAAGGGGAATCCCCCGGAAATTCCAAAAAAGGAGAAAACAAATAAGAAGACGAGGTGCGAAGTCAATGTCGTACTCAATTGAATGCACTCGAAACCTGCAGAAAGGGGCCTGAAATGCGGCTTTATACAATAGGCCTTGGTATCGCGGTCTTGAACAATATTTTTATTTAGTGATGTCCAGCACCCCCCTCTCCTTTCGATTTTTTCCACGGCCGGTGATTTCTCCCTTTGCTGCTTTCTGGTGAGTGCTTAGTTTGCTCACTGCTTGGCCTAGGAAGCAACGCTAGCCTAGCATAAAGCGCAGCTAATTGCAACACTAAAGAGACATTAAGGTGATAATCGAATCGGCGATGCACTTTCACGATCCGTGATGGACTTTCGCTATCGGTGATGGACTTTCGCGATCGGTGATGGACTTTCGCGATCGGTGATGGACTTTCGCGATCGGTGATGGACTTTTGCACGTGATCGTTGATGTGGCGTGATCAGTGATGCGTATTCACAATCGGTGATGGACGGGATTTTCGCGAGTGCACATCAATTTGTTTGGGGCCAAAATCGCTTCTATTATTATACTAGATTTTGCGGGTGTTACGATTGTAACAAAATGTAATACAGTTGCGCGTACGCGCATGCGCACAGTGCGTGTGGAGGAACATGTAGAAAAACCCAGTGTGCGGCCGGTGTAGTATGAATATCCATCTCCCTGAGCTGAAAAACCATTGATCTCCATTATACAGACTGGATAGGACACCGCGTCTAAACGCCGTCCTGAGTGCGCGTTTTAAACGAGGGTAAAGAACGAACGTGACGCGACTGCGTTGTGTGTGCTTTTAAACGGAGTTTTTGAAAAAGTGGAAGACTCTTTTTCTTTAATTCTTTATTTTCGTGGGAAAAAATGGATTTCGCAACCGAATTGGTCAAAATAGACAAGAACAATGGTTAATGTGTGCGCGGCAGTGAACTGCCCGGAGAAGGATGGAAACTTGAGTCGGGAAAAGGGAATATCCTTTCACAAGTAATCTGATGATTATTATTTAACGGTGCGTCTATAACGTTGATATTAATGTGCATGTATAACGTTACAACTAAAGAAAAGGCTAATGCACAGAAACGAAACCTCTTTAATAACACAATTAAAAATAAAGAAATGTATACGAGGGGCGGTCGCTTATAACATACTTATTGGCATTCTTCCCGTTTTAACAGCAGCAATCAAGGGAGACCGAGTGAGACATAAGCTCACAAAAAATACCCTGTTCAAAAATCATTCCCTGATAAATCTTGTATTAGTTGTGCCATATGATGAAGGGTTGTTTATTATTAGTTTTCCAAATTTCCCAGTGAGTTTTGTCTTGACCTTTTACTTTCTAAGTGTGCTCCGTTTTGTAATATATTTGTGTTACATTTGAATGAACCTCGATACATTTTCTCTTTGTGAGTGTTCAGTTTATAAAAAAAAACATGTAAACAATGGGTGCTCAGAATTAAAATACGATGTCATTTCAGAATAATATTAAATTATTAAATTTGTATTATACAACTGCTCTAATGACTTACACTTACAGGTGTGATAAAAATGAAACAACAATTCACTATTTTTCCGGTTTTTTGGGAGCGCTTAAACTCCCCATAACGTTAGGCTAAGTATGTTTTCGATAATCCACTTAAATTCCAGACCGAGTACATAAAGCGAACACACAGTGCGCGTTACCCTCTTGCGCCGCCATAGACCTTTATCACGGTACAGCCATCTTGTTTTTCTCCTATTAAAATCAATGTAACCAAACCGAGGCTGGCAGGAAAATAGTCTGGCACCTTCATTCAATAATTGGAATCACTATTCATAATTACTAATGCATACAGGGAACAAGACAAAGATGGTGACAGCATGATAAAGGTCTATTGCGCGGCCGCGCATTCGTGCACGAACACGACGTGGTGTCCTATCCAGTCTATATAATGGAGATGAATGAGATAAATGGAACAGTGACCGGTCATGTGAGAGGGTTTAACCAATAATAGGGAAGAAAAGCCAATATTTCATAGGAGTCGGATATTCATATGACACCGGCGTGACTCAACTATAGCACAGGGGTGAGATTTGTCCAGATTTGTTCCTGATTTCAGGATTTTTGTCGGGATTTCAGAATTGTTAAAGAATCTCTTTTGTAATCTGGAATTCCTGAGGTATTGTCCTGAAGGTGTTTTACCGTAAAGTGGATATAGACCAATAAAAATGGATATTTTAAGTGGGTGCTTTTTCGGTAAATACAAACTATATTGATCTGGGGGTCCTCGTGGATTTTTCGTGAATTTTTCGTGTATTTTTTATTTTTGGCCAATCTCACCCCTGGTAGCAGCACGCATAAACAACAACTTGAATGCTCGCGTAAGCGGGATTATGATT